>JAULBP010111172.1:0-10028 GCA_032355345.1 Lepetodrilus pustulosus | reverse complement strand
GGACAAAGAACTAAGATTGTTCAGGTTGTTATATAAACAGCAAAATCCAAAACAGTTTGTTGAAATTGAATTTTGCCGACCGTACAGCGGTAGAAAGGTTTTTGGAAGTACAAACATGATCATATGTATGTTAAGTGAATATGCTTTGTAGTTGTTGCTAAGAACTAGTAAAAATGGCCATAAATATATGTAATAGTGTAGGCCTTTAAATAGAACAACTTGTAGTGTCCTCTATATTTCGATACGAAAGTTTCGCTCCCAAGATGTATGGACATTTGCTCAACAACGATTCATACGTGTAGTTTGTTGTTGATCGAATGCCCATATGTCTTGGGAGCGAAACTTTCGTATCTAATTTTAATTAGATTGCTTCATATTATTCTGTCCATAACAAACTACAGGTATGACTGTCATATTATATCTAAAATACCCGATCTTTTCTCTCGGTCCTTAAATCTCATGCACATCACATTAATAATAATTGGTCGTCCCTGGGATATTTTTAGAACAACAAGAATTTACTTGTATGATTTCTCCAGTTAAATATTGGTGAACAGAAGGGAAAGCCGTTAAAATGTGGCGCATATGGAACTGTGATTTTCTGTCTACATACGGAAAAGCCTGTCTGCTTCCCTCAATGCGCATGTGCGTATCGCAAGCGTCTCATTTGAAGCGTACGTAAATTAGAAGCGCACATACCAAACAATTTATATACTCCCCAGGGAGTTGAGATGGAACAATGGCGGCACAGAGATCTATTGAGCGGGGTAATAATGTTGCGACTTGTGTCTGCATTCGAGCGAGTATATGGCTAATTATTAATAGTGATATGTTGCGGATGGGTCCCTAATTTAATGGGGCGTTTTAATATTTCTATTATCACTACAATAAATAATCGCGCCATAAAAAAAAATTAATAATAATGGCCTGCATCAAGACTTGGTGCCTGTGATTGCGACAAGCACTGTTACACGTGTCGAATGGCATAACGTTATTTTCTACTGATGTGTACTCCATGGCTGTATTCGATTCACCACTCGATTAATCCTAGGGTGACCCTCGAGTGATGAAATTAGAGCACCTCGTGTTTCACCCGAGAGCGGTCAGGAGAGGTCACGTGTATCCTGAATTCGGCAGGAGCATGTACTCCAGTGCAATATGTATGCCGCGAACGAAAGTACAGGCGTATTAAAAATAGTATATTCGTATTTTGTTAACAAGTTGACATTATATTGTCAATTGGCAAGAGTCAAACTGTTAAATCCACAATTGTAGGGTAAACAAAAGCTAACATAAATATATGGCTGTCGTTCAAGTAATATAATTCTATTGTGAATGAATGTTGTGCATTAAAATGAGAGAAAATATGGGTATCGGATATATTGTGTGCACGTACACTTACATGTAGGTATTTATCAACGCAATCGAAAGTGTTCGATTACATACAACACGTACTTTGTTTTTCATCCCTTAAATATGCATTCAGACCTAACTCGCGGCGGTTCCCGTCGTGATTTCTCCGCACCAATCTGCAATCACTCCTTGTATAAACGCATGAAGTGTTCACACCTACAACCGCGCAGCGGAGCCGTTTCCCGCACGGTTTAGGTGTGAACGGTTCATGCATTCTCAAAAGGAGTGAATATACATCAAAGTACAAAGACAAGATAATTATTAGGCCTGAGTAATAATTATTATAAAATATGTAATTTATTATAAATATAAAGTGTTGGGACTTAGTATACCAGTAAATAACAACTTGTGGGTGTACAAATCAAACGTAAATAGTCTCAGACAGAAATTCGTTTGGCCATTATCTAGGCCAACCAACCGTTATAGTATGCCTTTAATGTTGTATAGAAAAAAGGAATCCATATGCAATTCGGATTTTGACGGAATTTGTTGTAAATTATTCGCATTACCAGTTGTAACGATTTGCTTGGTAGACTGTGTTTGGACAAATACATAATTTTGTGCTAAGTTGTGTACCATTTAATTTGTTTTCTACGTTCAGCATTTTTCATGGCTTTTCTATCCGTTTTAAAGTCCTAGACTCATATGTTCCTAGGTCTAGGTTGTTAAAGGGACATTGTCATCTTTGCATCGAATCATATAATTATAGAAACACGATTTTACAAATATATTCAGGTACATATTTCAATGTGCAGAAATTATTAGTAAAGATCACTCCCAAGATGTTTTGGACATTATAGGTTACTTTGAATCATAATTGAATGGCATAGACCTGAAGTGGAGGAGAATGTCAAAGTAACTCCTTTCCTTAATGTCATTAGTTCTTAGATACAACTGCAAACTAAACTCATTTGACGTATACATGTATATCAAATCATGTTTGTACATCCAAAAACCTTTTCGCCGCTGTATGGTAGAAAACAATACACTGCAAAATAGTAGAGTTTCTGAATTCGGTTTGAATTCGGTGCCATTCTACTTCCATTGTGTCTACACGTTCATGAATGAGTACCTGAATCCTGTAGATGTTTCAAAAGTCTCCGTTGCTTAAATAGTTATATGACTGATTTCATATGTAATGACCAAGCAACTGTTACTGGCCCTAAGTTAAGTATAGTAGCACGCAAATGCCAGTACTCAGAAGCAGGAACAGGTCAGCTTCAAACTCACTGCCTAAATGCAATGGCTAACGGTATTATGTTATAATATTAAAAATGTTCCCGGAATGAAATCGTAAGGAGTATATCGATAGCTATTTCTCAGAAATTAAATGGTACTTATTTCACTCAGGATTCTCCATGTCGTACACCCTGGCACACATCTAGAGAGAAACCTTCAGACACAGCCTTAAGAGCTATAAATAGGACAATGATAACATCCATTTCATTAGATATGTTTTTATAGCATATTCATCTGGAACATTATTTCATTGGTTGGCTGTTAGCGCAAGTTTCCCGCTAGACGTGTGCCAGGGTGTACGGCATGGATAATTCTGAGCGGAATAAGTACCCATGTGATACGAGGATGGCTATTACTGGAATAATTATATGGTGTTGTAAATGTGTCACTTTTATTTTTGCAAGAAGAATATCTGCACTCAAACTGAACATGCAGGGTCGTTATTGGTGCAGAACATAACATACCGTACTATTTAATTAGATGTATCAACGTGACATTCAGACATGTGCCCCTAAGTCAGTTCTCACTCCTTTGACCCTATAATATAATGAAGCCTGCCGTTAATCTGTAGATTACTAATACTATTTTATATATATTGACAAATATCTTCTTCCAATATTTTAGCACCGGGTAGGCCTACTTGATCCTCGGAAAAACATTTTATTATAATGGGATAGGTAGGCCTTTTGCTATAAACTTACTTATTAATATACATGTACATAAATATAACTCAAATTCTGTCAACATAAATCATCGATGTCTCTGGCAGTATCGTTTACTCCCTTAATTTTCCTTGCTGTGGATTATTCTTTTTTTTTTTGTAAAACAAACTGGTGTACTTGCTTTTCACAATGATTCAATGAATACAAATACATCTTCAGATCATAATATCATTTTATCAAGCTGCATGTTACATCAAGGTTATGTACAATTTTCAATAGGTCATCGTCATCAGTAAGTTTTATAAGACGTTGCAATTATTGATGCATGTCCTACATTTTCTTCATTCTAATCTTCACGGTTCTAGCTTTAATCTCAGTCAATCTAGCATATGCTAAAGGGAGGTAATTGTCACAAAAGAATGATTTCCCTTTCTTTTCAAGTAGGTCCTTCCCGGCCTTGAACGGGTGGAGGTAGTGGTTATCTGCGTTGAAGGAATTCACCACCATTAACCTGTCTTTCTTCCACAAACTCTGTCCTTTGAGTTGCACTACGTCTTTCAACTCCACAAGACCCGCGTGAAGCATTGGGATTGCTAGGCCCAGAATAGTGTTATGACGTCTGAATATTTTGCCAACCTTTACGATCTCTTTATTGTAAATGGCCGGAGCATAAAACACATCGATTGACCTATGCACCACCTTGTTCAGTCCGATGTTCTTCTCGTACATTTTAACGAAGTTTAAGGAGATGGAATCGGAAGAGTTCTTCAGTGACATGTTCACGATTTCGTTTAAAGCAGCATTTGCAGCTTTCCTTCCAACAGGTTTGGTCCAGTAGTACCACCACGGGTGCTGGGTTTGATTCCTGTTGACGTACGTCATGGACACTGGCATCCAGAACTTGTCCCTGGGCAAGTCTTGGAGGTTCCAGGTGTTCAGTAAAATGTCATCACCAATGTAGAGGTATCCCTTCACGTTCAGCTTCATAGACGCAGCATGGATCAGACACCTGTACGTGAAGAACCACGTGTCTTTGTCCACGCCGTCCACGTAAATAATATGATCCATCTTCGTTTCCTTCAGGATTTTGTCAAATCCTTCAAAGCTTGGACCACAGTATAAGATATGTCGGAAGTATGGACGATGTGTGTATTCCATGTAAGGCAGGTTTTTGAAGAGGAACTGGTAGTTGAAGATGACCACAAGCATGACGTCTGTTATTGGGGATGTCAGCCAATCTTTCAGCATGTAGGTTTTCTTTCCACACGTTTGGTACATTGGCTTGAAGACGGACGTCAACAGCGGACTTGGAACTCTATTTTCGCTTAACGACATTCGTGCTGGGATGCTCCTAGGAGAAGCGTACATCACACGAGGACTCCAGTGGGACGAACTAGCATGAAAAGTGATCGGCCTTTTTCGCGCTGGTTGAGTGTAGCCAATCATCTTTAAATCGGCAATCCAGGCTTCGAACAACTTCAAGTCCCTACTCAAAAGAAAGCCACGTTTAACGAGAGTAGAAATCAGTAAGCGTCCACAAACAAATGGTTGTAGTTTATCTGCACACTTCCACTGCTTCAAGAATGCTATTAATTTGTCCGTGTCAGTGTCTAGCTTCCCGCTGACGAATCTGCTTTGTCCACCATCGCGAGATAGACAGTAGGCAGTCGGGGGCAGGAAACCAGTGGCGCCACCTACTTCCGATACCAATCGTTGGACGATATACCCTCTAATAGCACTTTTACTGGTTACTATGGCGGGAAACATCAGAGTCCAGAATGCTTTGTACAGATAAAGCGTGTTCATGGAACTGATAGGGCCATAGGTATCACTTGATAACATTACCGGAGGCGACGACCTATCAAATGTGACGTTTCTATTGTTGTGAATAATCACTTTCCATGCGTCATTCTTTCCGAGAACGAAATTAACTTGACCTTGTTGAATAAGAGGGACCTCCATGTTAACGATACGATAACTGGGACCTTTGACCTTAACTCCACTTCCGGGAAAACCTCTAGGGAGAAGCATGGGATAACCAAAATGTCCATATGGGTTGAATATTGATCCAGACGAAACCGCAAGTCCAGTGATGTTTCCAGACGTAATAAAGTCCACCTTTCTAAACTTAGGCACGATGCCACATTGTGTGTCGTAGATGACCTTTGCTCCTTGGGATATCGCATACAGGTAGCCAATCATTCTTCTGCTTTCAGATACTGACCACAAATGCTCCGTGATGGAAAACTTCAACGATTTCACTTTAGCTTGGTTAAGATATGTGCACATTGGATTCCTGAAAAAGATAATTTAAAACTTTTTTCAAAAGAGATTATAAACTTAAATGTGTGGGACACAAAACACGTAAACATCAATTAGTTTGGTTTCATTGCCTTAACATAAAGGCACCTGAACACGCGTATTTAATGAAATCAGAAAATGTGAGTTTTCATATAAAATATGTGCTTATTCCTTATACATTCCAACCGTGGCCAAATGGGTAGTGTTTAACGTTATCGTAGAATTACTGTTTTGTCATGAAGGTTGAGACGATGATTAAATATCAGAAGCTGTTCATGACATTGAACTGCACATAACAGCACCAACACGTACAACAGTTAACGGGTCGCGTTAGTTAAATACCTGCAGTTTGTGGGTGGTTTTCCGACAACAATAACGCTCCAGCCAGAAATCTTGGCCAGATGGGTTACATCGCAATCTCCCGGTGTGTACAGTACAATCCATTGTCTTTGTATCGGTGTTCTGCAAAGTGCATAAGGATAAAATTGCACGTTATACTCTCATATAATTTCAATTTAAATTTTAATGTTGACATATATATACCGGTATCTGAATAGCATCATTACATTGTTTGACAAATACAGACAAACATTTTTTTATAAATGTAGTAAACGAAAGTCTACTGTGCATGATGTATGGAAATCCACACTTTAAGAAAACATAAATGTCGGTCAAATTGAATTCCTTTATATAATTGAGTACTGTTACAAGGAACTTACCTGTCACTATATGCATGTTTCTCTGGGTGTGTGTGCACGTGTAGGGACTTCCTGGGTCTGAGTCTGGAGGGGACAGTTATTGGGTGGATGCCCAACACCACGTGACTGCCTATCCTTGAAACAAAACATAAACATGAAACACGGACTGTACATTATGTTGTATCCTATTGTACTGGGTATCCTTTCACGAAGTTCTCTTGTCCACTAGAAACCTTGGCGTTCTCTTTGCCAAAATCTAATTAATTCAGGGCACTGCCAGTCCATTGACCATACTATCTCCAACCATAGTTTATCCGGACGGTTGCGTTTCCGGTAGAAATTGGTGGAGCAATTGAATTATTGCATTTACTTTTTATAGTTGTAAAACTTTTAAGTCATAACTATATTCGAAACTAAATTTATATGTGAAATTCTACAGAAACATCCGATAAATTGACAACATACTATCACGCTAATGTAGTTTCATGGGTTTTCGTTTTTGGTAATGGAGTTTAGAGTCGCTTTCTAGAAATTTTCATTAATATCACGACTTGTCAGTTTTAGTGCAGAGGGAAACCCGCAACATCCGTAGCAGTGAATGTTGCAGTAAACCTGCGAGCACCGGCTGGTACTGACAAGACCAATGATGATATCTGTATTGCCACTCTACAGACAGTGCATCCTATGAATATCGCATCAGAAATGTAACTTGCGCGAACATTGATGCCGGGGGCCCACGAGGTTAGTTTTATGGTCCCAGAGCATGTTGCATGTAAATACAGTAGTTTATACAAATTTTAATTGATTCTATATATTGTCATTTTGTCTCTCATAAATCGCTGAGCGGTTGGTCTTAGGTATGATTTTATTTATGTTTTATGTCATAAATGTATACTGCTATGTCTACCTATGAGCGAGACGTTAATAAACTTTTCTGTATGTCTGTCTGTCTGTCTACAGTATAATAGGAACTCACAGCTTTCTCTGGCCACGTGTAAGTGCGTCTGCGTGTAGGTGACGGTCTCCTGTGTAGTCAGAGGGGTCAGAGGGGTCAGGCGGTGACAAGGCGCAGATCAGGTTCTCCACAATGTACGTGGCGCACGTTAGATATATCAGCACCATCCACAGAGACCGTAAACCTGACAGAAAACGAACATTATATATATAATATATGGAAGGATAAATTACACATATAGATATGAAACAAAAGGAAGAAGATACATCAGTGTGTTTCCGAATAAAATTATGAGGCTTCATATAGATATGCATGGCCCATATTATCGAACGCGGTTTAGAGTAAACCTGGATTAAAGTTTAGGAAACCCAGACTCTTGGTTTAACAATAATTATAGTATAGAAAGCAGGTATACCAAAACCAGGTCTAGACTCAGTATGTAAAGTTAACAAATGCAATGTCAACCCTATAGGTACTAGGATTAGTAAAGTGTGTGGTTTACATGTCTTGATTTATTTTTACCCGATTTTCTCCGAAATACATCAATGAAATTTGTAAGGATCAGTACCATTTATTTACATACATATTTATATTATTTTTACAGAAAGAAATAATTCAGGAAGGACCATGGCACCAGATTTTCGATAAAGCAGAGTTCCGAAATTAGGTAGAAATCTTCCATACAACATACATGCCCTTAATTTAATTTGTTGAGTATAGTTGTTTGCTCTGCATGACCATTATATTATATATTAACAATAAGACAGTAGCAAATGTAATCACATGTAACTATTCATGACTATTGCAGTATATAGAACAATAGAAACATTAATCATCAAGTCATTTTTCAAAATCAACACAGCTATAAAACGTCTATTTATTTGGATGACTTGGTGTAAATTGATGTAAAATAATGTGTAATTGCGAGATGTAGGCCTATATAGAAATATTAGTCTACATAAATTTATTAAATGCATCGAATGACTAATCTTTATTAAAAGGAGAATTCACTTACTTTTTCTTCTCAGCTTCATTGGTCTGTACTGCCTGAGCACGGTGGCTATATTCGGCAACATGACAAAGAGTTTATAAAACCTCTGAATATCAACGTTTGAACCTGGATCAGCGATATAGTGCTACATGTCTTCGAGATACAGCATAATGTGTATCTTCCTTCGCTCTGATACCACACCAAGTCTATCTAATCTACTTAACAAGTTAACTGACATATGACTCAATCAACTTGAAGAGAACTCTCGCTTGGGCTGTTGGCAGACTCTTGCCAATCATCGCTCATAGGCGCTACTAAATTTCAGCGTCTTTTGTCTTGAAATTTGAAAGCTGAAAACATGTCGTGGCACGCGTTAAAACCGCTCTATAACTTTCTTGCTACCATTACGTAACGTACTACTACGGACTATGCTTCACAGGACTGTGTTGTTTTAGCACAATGGTTATATCAGACGTAAAGATGGCCTGGGTGACTGTGAATTTGAATATGGGTGATACACTATTGACACCATATTTATCCTTAAAATAAACCTATTAAACGTCATGTTTATAAAATTAGTTAGTTTAGCTTCCATTGTTCTACATGCCTATGTGTATATGTTACAGTCAGACTGAGAAACCAGTCAAGTTGTGAAATGACTGAAATCTTCATTGAATTTCGATATATTCAGACAAGTTTTAGAACGCCTGAAACTAAATAAATGACTGCCTTTATTTGACAGATGGACTGGCATCAGTTTGATGAAATAAAATGAAGATAATATGTAAATTTATATAGGCATTCATACAATTTTGTGTTAATAATAATAGAAATGCATGCAATTTTGTGTGAATACATATAAAAGAAATCTTAATTTTCTGTCATAAAACTCATGCCATTCTATCTGGCAATTAAAGGGAATCATTTTGTTATTTCAGGCTTTTTAAAAATTGACTTAGTGAGCCGAAATTCAATGAAAACTTCATCCATTTCACAAAATGACTGGTTTCACAATCTGACTGTAACATATACACCATGTACGTATAAGTGATACTAAGAACACTTTGTTGGAGATGTCAGGCATGGTCTCATAGTTAACTAGACCTGGTACTGCGACTACAGATTGCCAGTATTTTCCATACGGTACTAGTATTTGAAAATCCCATTTACCAATAAATTAATTTACATCCCAAATCTACACTCGATAAATAAATACCTTTGTGAACCTGTCGCACGGTTTCAGTCTTCACTAGTCGGTTATGCTATGTCGGTTATGCTATGCCGGTTATGCTATGCTGTGTCGGTTATGCTATGCCGGTTATGCTATGCTGTGTCGGTTATGCTATGTCGTCTGGAACGGGTCATCTCGGCTACCATCGGAAGCTGTATTGGACCATAGCTTTAATGAAGCCAATCCGTCAGCCAATCAGTGTGCACAATGTCTTATGATTATTAGAAAGGCAAACATAGCACATGTGACAACTATACCGGTATGTTCAGGTATGTATGGTATCGCTACACCACGTGCGCGGAGGAAATGCCAACATCAAAGTTCTTCCCTGCCCATTCTTTCTACATGTAGCAACTTTGTTTAACGAGCAGTTCAAAGATACTCATTCAGTTCACGGGTACCCATTATCTGCTGGGTGAACCGAAGCTTGTTCGAACTAACTAAGTCACTTGCTTAAAGAGACAAGATCATACTTGCATAGGGAAAAATGGTCACTATCAGGGTTATTACATATTCTGAAAGAACAATCTTTCCCCGA
>JAULBP010111161.1:0-10029 GCA_032355345.1 Lepetodrilus pustulosus | reverse complement strand
AACGTCCCACCCATACAGAGTTTTCCCCCCTACAATTTCACGGTGTTTTCTCCTAATCATTGCGGTTGGAATACGAGCTAATGCTGAATGTGGCACGAGATCTGATGTTATCAAGTTCAACTTTCAGAGTCGCCGGGATCTCACTGTATACACGGAAATGAGTAATTCAGACCATTATGATCGTAAATAACAACAAAACTAGGCCGAAAGTATGCATCAGTTGAACACAGACCATAAATACCGTGGAGTTAGAACTGTAAAACTCCTATTTAATAGCCTTGTTAAAGTTAATTTCTCAGATGCCATGGAAGCGGATGGGACACAAATGAGACACGAATGAGTTTTATGTTCATTAGGAGCGGACCTTCATTAGATACTTCTGATATAGAAAAGTTATGTCGTCGTTAATAAAGTGTGTACATAGTTTTATAGATGTAAATTAAAAAGCAATGATACAATAAAACTGGTTATAAATTTGAAATTCCAAGACGTTACAGTGACCAGGCACCTGCATGTGATGGCAATCAGTCGGTCCATTAATCCAATACGATTCAGAATTATGCATAATTTGATTCCGTAGTCGTGGTATTATTTCATGATGTACTGAACATTATATGAAATACATGATCCTATTCAACTATGCTTGTTTTTTAAATTATCAAGTGGAACACCGTAGACTGGCTTCAGTCTAAATAGCTTAAGCGATGGTGCTCGCAAAGAACTGCGAACCAGTCTTTAGAAAGCGATAATTCAAAATGTGTGATTTTATAGAGAAAATGTTCACCCTTCCCGACGTCATCTGTTTCATGGCTACAGTGCTACAACTATACGCATCAGATGCTAGGTGTATGTAAAACATCTTCATTCTCAACATTAACCACGACTATTTTAACGCTCTGAAGTCCACATGAATCAGCGGTAAATTTAAGACGAGTCACGTATTATCGTATCTCATTAGGTGGATAAGCCTGACCCTACACCACCTTCGAATTACCAATTAGCCTTAAAGGTATACCGCCCCGTAACTGATTACATGTTCGTGGAAATAAAATGGCCTACTTTGATAAACTTTTTTCCCATCTCTGAAATACTAGTACATTTTCTTGTAATAGATATTTTGTGGGTTTGTAAAAAAAATTATAATCTATTTTTGGAACCTGTATAAGAACATATCTTTTATAGCATCTTATCTTACCTGTCGTCTTTTCCTATGCAACAAATTAACGCATGTATGAATGTGAACGAACGATAGCACCATTACCCGCCTAACAGAACAGAACAGGTTGTTGTAATCAGACAGAAAAACTTCAGACAATAAAATGCTGACATTTTCAATGTGTTAAACAACTCATTTCTTCAGCCGTAATAAAATTGAAAGTGACTCTAAACGTCAATTCAAAGATATGTTTAAAAATTATCATTTGAGGTACATTATTTAGGAGCCATTTTCAAATACTAGTAGTCGTTAAGTTGGATGTTCAAATAGATATTGTTTTTGAAAGTCAATTTCGATCAATTAAGACGCTAGTGATGATGAAAACGAAAGATAGTTATCTGGACCTGGGTATCCTTTCACGAAGCTCTCGTATCCACTAAGAGAGTGGTAGCTCTCGCTTTGCCGATAGCTAATACACTGCTATAAGAGCGCTACCAGTCTCTTAGTAGATAAGAGAGCTTCGTGAAATGATACCCTGATACGGATATTTAATATCAAAACAATACGTAGAATCTATGCTATTTATATACATATACATGTACAAGCAAAATATATGGAACAGGACATGTGTCATTATGTGTTACGTTGATCAATAGACGATGATGCAATTGATAAAGGTTGTGGTTTGATTTTCAACAGGAAATGATCAGATCACAACCTTTGAGGATTTGAGTTTCATGTACTTTCTTCAAATATGCACTACGTGTTGTTTTATGAATGAGAGTGTATATAATTTTCCCAATTGAACAAGATCGTAGATCTGCTTCTTCTGAAACAAACGGCCATTTCCTACTTAACAACTTGGGTATTGTTTCTCGAAGCTCTCATAATCTACTACGAGACCATAATCAGTAAGCACTCTTGTAGCGATCTATAATACATGGCGCTCGTGAACTTACGAGTGCGCTACGGTCTTATTGTGGATACGAGAGCTTCCGGAAGCGATACCCTGGGTATCCTTTCACAATTAAGGCTCTCTTATCCGCTACTAAGAGACCATATCGCTCTCTTTGCAGTGTATTAGCTATCGGCAAAGAGAGCTCTATGGACTCTTATTGGATACGAGAACTTCGTGCAAAGGTTGGTCTACAGACGTTTGCCAAAAAAAAATGAAACTATCAATTTAAATTTAGATAACATGTACATTTATTTGAATTTTGTTTTCTCCATTTCAGGTACGCGGGAAGCTGCGTTCGTGCATGCAATATCATCGGCGGGTGTGGCGCACGCAGTTACGCGCGCGTGCAGCAGTGGCAGATTACAGAAATGTGGGTGTGACCGAACAGTTAGGGGTCGTAGCCCCGAGGGCTTTGAGTGGTCAGGGTGTTCTCACAATATTGCTTATGGGACTGCTTTCTCGAAAGCTTTCGTGGATGCTAGAGAAAAAGGAAAGAAGAGAAAAAAGAAGAATCCCGCCCGAGCGCTGATGAATCTCCATAACAACGAAGCCGGACGAAGGGTGAGGATATACAAAATATATATCGAATAATTTGATAATATATTGGAGCACAAACACATTTTTTTCATGTAACAATAGTTCGACCAGTCTCACTCTTTCTTTCTATATCTCCTTCCTCCCCTCTTTCTCTCTCTCTCTCTCTCTCTCTCTCACAGACACACACGCACACACACACACACACACACACGGCGCGTGCTCAAGTTACACAAGTAGGCCTACCGCAGATGATAAAATTCATACTAGATATAATTATCTTAAACACTCCGAATTAAATATATGGGTACATTCCTACCATAAATAATTATTTACGATGGCCATCGTGTTATACCTAAAATATTATGTCACTACATAATACAATCATTGTGTCAAATGTACGTGTGATGTACGAAAGGTATTCTTCATCAGACCAAAGGGACAATAAGATTATGATATATTCCTGCTGAACAATCCAAAGTCAGCAACGTAGCACAGCTAATCATCCCATGTTTATTTGCACAGAAAACAGACAGCAATATTAGAGGCCATGAGAAATCATAATAAGACACATTAGCCAGCAAAGGCAAACACGACTCCTTGATGTCTTGGGCTATGAGGGAGAGTACGGCATTCTCGCGGGGCCATAAAAACGCGAAGGCTAACGTCGTTTGGCCGCAGTTAACGTTATCGTCGTGCATGATCTGAAACGAGGTTTCGGGGAACAAATACACGAAAACAGACAGAGCATGAGAGTCTGCGTTGAAGCCGTGACGAGGTGAAAATCCGTCCCTGTCACGTTTATGGTCCTTACAAAAGAAATGTGAGTCGGGGGGCAGTCGGGTGAATGAAAAATAGGGAATTTGTCAGTCTGGTGAGACGGAAAGAACATTTACCGTCTGAAGTCTGTTGTGCTGGGTCAGTTTTATAAGTTTTAGCCTGTGGGCTAAATAATAGTTCTAGAACTTATATGACCATCAGTTCGCCGTGAATCCAGAATTAAGGGCTGTTTTAATTTGCATGTGTTTCCTGGGTGTTAATAATACTATATTATTGTGTTTCCTCGGTATAAACAAGGTATACAATTATGCTGAAATGACTCCAAAGTATACAAATGATCAAATTAACTTCAAGCAGATGCAGATATACTCTTCCAAATTTCGAAACTCGACGGGGAATTTAGTGCCATTTTTCTTCCAATTCGTCCGCAAGTTGTCTAAATGTATATCGATCCTGTATATATTTTGACATTCTTCGAGTTAAAATGATCTGAAGCTAAGTTTAGATGGCTTAAACCGGCTACTGCATGGACCTTATTTATCTTGGTTGAGTATATATAACCTGTATACGATCAGTAAGGTAAACTGGGTTATGATGAAATATAGTTTCATGCATATATGCATGAAGTAGACTCATCAATAAGCTAAACTGGGATATGATTAGATATAGGTTCATACATATTCATGAGTATTCTACTATTATAGGCGGATGTAAGCTAAGCAGAATTGAAGAATCAAACATAAGTTTACGTAGTGCTGTCTGGAGGGATGTCGCACGGTACAATAAGCGTTGTTACAAGAATGTGTACTAATGGCGGCACCAGAACTAACAACAATGTCCAAGTATCCGCTTAAATCTATTACTCTCTGGGGCATGTATAATCGGTTCTACAAACATAGATTTATCCTTTATTGAAGTTTCCGTACTAGATACCTGACGAGTCAATTATAGTATAAGATGGTTGTTTTATCGAGTTATCACGCCTAGATAAAAACTCCGATAAGTCGACGAAGGGGGCGAGTGTCTGACCGGCCAGCCTACCTGCAACTTAAACACCGGCAAAGTGAAGTGTGGAGTCGACAGGTAGATTGATGTGTCGATAGAGACAAACAATCAGAGGGTGGCAAATACCTGTTGTTATTTACAGGGCTACACGGCATTATCGGCGTTGTCAGTGGCATGACACCTGTAGTAGATTGCAATACGCCAATCAAACGCTGTGCGACTTCCGGTCAAATACTTAAGACATTACACATTGAAGTACGCATCACCATGGTTTGAGCGACATAGTAGCAGTATGATACGCATATCATAGCTTAGTTGGATACACGTACACAATATAGAATGCGTTTTGTAATTACTAGTATATTTAAGTAATGCAGTTGTAAGTTAAAGGGAATCTAACGGAATCTTCAACTAGACGAAAAACAGAAGTTATAAATGTTATTATACCATAAACAACTGATTAAATTTGATCCCAACCATATCTTTTATCAATGTGAACCTATATGAATGCGTCCCATCATCGAAAGCTTTCGATAACACAACAGATAGTTTGATTCATCTATAGAAGTTAACCCATGCAGAATGGTTACGGCGACGTTTAAATGTCAGACCCCGGATGTAGACTATCGCTGATACATACTTTAGATAATTTCTACCCTAGATTTCGATTTACCGAAAGAATATTTGTTCAGGGAAGAATTTGGTCCTTTGTTCTTTACAGAAAATATCTGCAGGCTTGTTACAGAGGATAGGCAACCATGTTCCAACCTTTGGAGAACAGCCCGCTCCATCGTCACGCCATTGTTTCTCTACCGTTTAGAGTTACCTCCTCTTGGCGTCAGAGGGCGCTATTCACTCTCGCTTGTTGACACGTGTGGGATAACATCCATTTTAAAATGCTTTCGGGGCAATACCACCAATAGAAGCACTTTGCACATCTGCCGTACGTAGTTTACATGCGCAATGTACACAAATGTTCCATGATCATGTTTATGATAGATCAGAGTCTACAATTCGGCATATTCAGGCATAAAATATGCCCGTGGGCTTACTTGCGTGGATTCTACACACACGCCCTCGCGTGTCAAAAAATGCAGAACTCTTTTCCCAAGCTACGTCGTTTACATACAAACAGAGTGAACACGTCCCTCGACCATTAAGATGTAATCACAACTACGAACTCTGCTGTACGTAACGATGTTAAGCGTCTAGAAGGGGTGAACAGATATACAATTACTGGCGTCGGATGTGAAAGGGGTCAAACTCTAGCGTGTAAAGTGAAAGTAGACGTGGTGTGCATTGTATTCGCCAGAAGTCCGATCCTCATCCACACGCCATAGTCGTTACTGGCAGAGTTTACGACGCGAAAGTGTCAAGCGAGTCGCCAAACGAACACACCAGTGTCTGAACACGGACTAAATTTCAGTTGCGATACTCTTGAAGAGAGGGATTAACCAATCGAAAGTAGAGATTATGCAGGGTATCGGTATATGATAGCGTGTTTCAATCCTTGTAATGCTGTCAAGAAAACTTACACAGTATCCGTCGAGGTACGATTAACACGGTGATAAAGTCCCTATTGCTTTCAAACGCCTAGTACGTTGTCGGCCTGCTTGACTGTGAGAAGCCTACGACATCTAGCTACAGAGAAATCCCAGTGTACCGGACAGTCTGTCTGTGATAGATTAGCCAGAAGAATGCAGACAACGAAAGGCGTGGTGGTAGGGTTTGAGTCTGTCCGGCTTGGTTCCCATAGCACCGCGACGAGTAGATAGGATGAGTACATACACATGAATACTGATGGATAATGAGATGGCATAACGTACGTCACGAATGTCGAATACATAATCACGTAAAGAAACTGTTGTTTAACTCGAGATGTTTAAGAAGCTGCTGCTAATGATCCCCGCGAATATGATGTCTCGCGAATACGGACTATTAATACCAATTACGGAATGGGAGTATACGATATATTCTGTACACTAATGTTTTCTGTCAGGACTCGGACATATGTTATTATTGGTCTAAATCGTTGACAGACATGGATACATTCTGTATACTAATGTTTTCTGTAAGCACTCCGACATACATGATTATTGGTTGAAATCTTTGACACTCATGGAATAAGTTATAGAATAGCTATATGTATTTCCTGGGTATGGCAACGATTGAGAAAGGTAACCGGTATAAATGCCGTGTATACCAATTGACTCGCAAACGCATGTGTCTATTGCTAACACGTAATTCGAGGTTAGCATTTCAAAAATAGACGGAGTTTTATCCAGCGTAGTCTAATGTCTTGTCGTCCTTTCATCTTACGGTAATTTGTATAAAAGATATTGCGAAAAGATGCCGGAAACACACACTTAACATTACACCGCTATCGAGACACAAGCATATCGTCTATGTAATGTTCTATGAAATCCACAAGAGCAATCTCGAGATAATATCTGATATTAAGGAATGATAATTTTGGGGTACTTGGCAGGAATGGTACGTTCATTAAGAACTGTTGTTAGTGCTTAAAGGAGCACTGTCGCCGTATTTCGAGGTTTATTTTTCTATGTCATTTGATTAATATTTATATACAGTGTACATTAAACTAATTTGATATCGTACTATGTCAATTGATGCACTTACTTGTAAACGATCGCATCTATTGCATGTTGTCAAAAATATTTTAAAGTACAGAAACGTTGTTTCGGTCTGACCAGATCTACTTAGAAATGACACCTATCAATACACGTGGAGAGGTATGTTTGCAAACGTCTTGAATTTCCATTCTGCGAATGGTTCACCATTTTTTCTGTCTTCCTATTCTATCCATCATTTACTGTTGACACATATGTAAATAACCCCCAGAAGTCTTGGCACTCTGGCAGAACTTGGCAGCTTAACCCCCGAGCTCTTGGTAGGAGCGGCACGAGAGGTACTCGTTACATAGGACCCATAGAATTGAGAGAGTCCATAAAGATACACAGGCTGATACTATCACGATATCGACTGTCGCCGTGTTATGTGTTTCCCGTTACCTTCATGAACGTCTTTTTGTTGTGTGTGTGAGTGAGTGTGTGAAGATATTGGGTGTAACATTCTTGTTTGATGTGGGGATTGTACTTCTCTGATAAACTCACATAATCTTTCAAAATCGACAATAAAAAAAACTGCTGGCATATATATAGGTAATTCATCAAAAGGTAAAGAGAAAAAATACCGTCTGAAGGGTTGTCGTCTATACTGGCAGGGTGAGCACGCCCCTTGTTCGTTTTTTTTTGTTTACATATGTAATGGATATATAGAAGACGGCGAACTCTGAGCACGTCTCGCTATGTCTCTCGGAGTCTTTAGTAAGTGAAGACGCTTCACAGACAAAAGCTCTTACCGTAGGCTGCTTTCATATCTATTTACAGCGGATCTGTACCTATCGTTCCTTCGCGAAGATCGTCACTTTTGCCGACAATATTTACCTTTGCTTGCGGATATACTTTCTATGCGAAAACACCGTTTAAGTTACCCTGCATATTTGAATGGCCATGATACTGGGATTGGCTTTACGCAAATGAATCACTTCCTTAGTATTTGCCATAATATGGCCACTAATAGATACACGCAACATCATCTATGTATATCCACCAATGATACAACGTTCAATATAGGAATGCTATTGTAGAATTAAATCTTGCATTTAAATAGGCACCTCTGGTAGTATGTTTAGTATAATGTTTCAATAAGGTAGGCCTATATCAATGCAGAATCGTTATTTCAGTTCATACAACTCTAGCTACAACCCTTATACTACCCCTTCCAATATTGGAAGTACAGCGCGTGGCCATTGGAAGTACAGCACGTTAAGATTCCAGGGCATCGTTTCTCGACCCTCTCATATCAACTACGAGACCATAAGCACTATCGTAGCGATCTCTTATACATGGAGCTCGTCCACTTACCAGAGCGCTATGGTCTCGTACTGTACACGAGAGCTTCGAGAAACGATACCCAAGCACATTACCAGTCAACAAATGCACATAAACATTGTAAATTGTTCGCATTTATTGTGTTATTGAATCAATACTCCGAGACACTAAGTTAGACTGGAATTCCAACCGGAGGTATCGAGAACACGCAGAGTTATTTCCCCCTTGATGCAGCCTGATAATTGACACACATCAACGCCTTATGGAACTTATAACACGTGTAGTGGTGCATCTGGTTCTCCTAAAACTCTGTCTGTGTCGGTTCTGCATACTCTCAGACATATTCCGTACTGCTGTACACACAAATAAAACACAAAAAGAAGCAGGACTCGTTTGTAAATAAGCAACGCTCAGTAATACCCAAAAGGCAGCCGTAAACAGTCCCCGTCAACACGCAGATATTTTCCTTGCTAATTGCCATCGAGATTTATCATTCAGAAAGCAAAAAAGCACATCAACTATACTATGCATTGGTAGCTGGTTCCACTTCCAGATCATAGGCCATGATGATGATATAAACAACGTTTTTTGCTGGAAAATGTTAATATGTATAAGTTACATTAATGTCATATACATGCCGCTTATTGTTGTTTATAGAATTAAACGCATGGAAGTATAGTTTCGTATCTTTTGTGAACGAACATAGTTTCGTATTGTAAGTGAGTATAAGTATAGGACCAATATACCGAGTTCCACGGTATCGCATCGATAATGATAAGCTTGCATTGGGAGAAAAAACAATAACAAACCACCTGCACGGTAAGCATCTGCACCCCGTCCCTTCTTCAGCTATCCTCCCTCAAGACACTACCCTAGGGATATTGTATAAGCCAGATAGATGACCTACGGCTTGCTCGACCAGAGACCCAGCAACCGTATCGTCTTCGGAAAGAAAATAACCCGGGAGTAATCTCCCCTAAATTAGCGATATCGGTTTGGTCAAATAACGACCACCCATTGCTCGTGTTGTGTAAACGTTTGAGAAATGTTTATCTCAGTCGTTATGATGTCGTTATTTTTGACACATTCCTTAATGGCATCGTGTAGAATGGCTGTTTGACGGTAAGGAATATAGTTTATTTTAATTAAATAACCAACACTCATTTAATGAATGCTCTTGATATAAAATGACGCAACCTATTTACGTAAAGCGCAATTCATTAGCGATTCAACTAAATCTTCATGACGTTGCTTCCGTAGAAATTTACGTTCTACATTTAAGTTCTCGTCTTGGCATTGAATTGCACACACAAATCAAGCGTCGGGATTGCATCCAATGGTCTACCAAGCTCATTATTCCAGTAGAATATTTCATTCATCTTATTAGCAGAGCATCCCACGATCTCGAAGTGATATAACCATGTTAGAAGCAGACCATTTCCATCTGCATACCACGCCAACGTCGAAAACAGCAATACCAGTTTCTTGTAGCCCGCCATCTTTGAAGTAGAAGTTCAGAGCAGTTGTAACAAGTGTCTGGGTGATCGAGGTAATTGATAGACCCAGTGAAACGAGCCGACTGGCTCTGGACCTCCCTTAATTAACCACCGACACTCTAACACGCTGCGTACAGCCAAAGAGGAAGTGACAACTAGAAGAGTATGTAACTCGTCGCCAGTCTC
>JAULBP010111150.1:0-10029 GCA_032355345.1 Lepetodrilus pustulosus | reverse complement strand
TTTCTAACTACAGTATTATAGAATTACGGTATACACTTCCAACAACCATGAGCATCATCGTCTTGACCACAGGCACTTGAAGCAGGCCATTATTTATTTTTTATATTTTATTTATATTTTTAAGTGTTATATTTAATATTTATTTATGGGGTTAGATATATTTTTTTATTTTGGTGCATCTAGTTATATTAACACATACCATTTTCAATTTTCGTATTTTTCAAATAATTATTAATTATTTTCTCTTCCGTTTTGAATTAATAGTTGAATTATGGGAGTATAGCACTTTGAGCATTCCTTAAAAAAGGGGATGGTTCTAGGTACATATAAGTATCCACTATTAGTAGTATTATCACTGGAGAAATAATGTTGATAATGGAGAAGTTCTAATAAATGATTTAAAATTACCTACACAACATTACTGGCTTGAATTTATTATTAAAATAACAAAATTATATGTTTAAATATATTTGTTTAATGCATTCTGTTTATGTTTTCAGGTGTTGAAGTTTGGTGCATTCTTCAAGCAGACCGTGAATGAATCCCCTGACGAATTTTATCGTGTGAGGCCAGTAGAAATCTACTATTATCTGGAGGATGACAGTATATCAGTTGTCGAGCCTCACGTTGTCAACAGTGGAATGCCACAAGGTAAAGATTTATAATAAATGATAAGCGTAGAATATCTTTTATTGTTAGGCACAAATTATAAGCCAGGTTTAATTAATTATTTAGCTGTCAAGGACAAGGTTGATCATAAATCATACTTTTAATTTATATTGTTTTATATGTTGATGTGATCATGGTTTAAAATTTTAATATGCATCATTACATGTATCAACATGGAATAAAAAAAACAACAAAAATATTGACTCATTTATTCATATTAATATTCATTTAAAAAGCTACTGGTATTACAAAATTAGGGAAATGTATCAAATTTATTGATGCTATTCTGTTTTGAAAACTTATTTTTATACGATTTTATGTATTTTTAGGAAAACTGATCAAGCGTCAGCGTCTTCCGAAGAATGACCAGGGCGACTACTGGCTGTGGAAGGACATCAACCTGGGTCAGAACATTACGTTCTACGGCAAGGTGTTCCATGTCCTCAACTGTGACAAGTTCACAAGTGTAAGTTCTCACAATGCAATAATTTTTTTATGCTTCTGGATATGACCACAGATTCCACAAGTAAAATACCTTAATAGTTTTGGTTATGTAGTATATGATTGAAAATATATTCTAATATTATTACAGAAAAGAGTAAATTGCCAATATGGCATGCCTTTAACCCTCCCCATGCTGGAGGCAAACAGAGATGCCCTAAAGAAATGTTTGTGCCTAATCAAGCACATTATGGGAGACAACTCCTTTGTCCAGATGTTTCTCTTCATCGTGGCGGTGACAATATCACTGATATTTCACTCCTCGTTGTAGGACTTCCTGGAGAGTGAAGGAATCATCGTGAACGAGGAAGAGGAAATGCCGACGGATCCGTACATCGAGCGACGTAAGAAAGCGGCCGCTCTGCGCACCTACCAAGCTCCGAGCTCCTTCGACAAGACGCGGCAGTTCCTGGAGCTGGATAGGAAAGTGCTCCGGTTCTACTGTGTCTGGGACGATAGGGACCAGATGTTTGGAGAGATGCGGCCATTTATGATCCATGTAAGCATTAGTTTTTTATTTAGGCGGAAATTGATGTATGCTATTGTATGGAATACCTGAAACAAATTTGCAGCTACTAATAACGTCAATGAATATCTTTTTAATATTTGGGATCATAATGCCTATTGTATAGGTCGACTATGGGTGAGATATTCCCGCTGCGACGTAAAGCAATAGTTCAATCAAAGCTATTGTATAGGATGTTAATACAAATGAAATACTGAGTGACATATCCAACTACATGTATTTATTATTTATTTCTTATGAAGTTTAATTGAGAAATCCTGTCCTAGCTTTATGTCTTTCAAAGCCTAGCTAGTCCTCTAATACCTCTAATATGACATGGAACAATTTGTACTATTAATGTTTTTCATGTTCCAGTATTACCTCGTAGATGACACCCTCGATGTGAGGGAAGTCCACACCCCCAACGACGGTCGCGATCCTTTCCCCGTTCTGATTGGCCGACACAAAGTACCCAAGGACCGCGACACCATCCCCTCATCATTTCCCGCCGTCGTCATGGAGATGTCCAGCCATGAGGTCGGCTCGTACTTCACGCCCAAAGACTTTAAAGTCGGAGAAACTGTGTATATCTATGGCCGCCGTTTCCTCGTTTATGACTGTGACAATTTTACAAAGGCGTTCTATTACCAACATTTCGGAACAACCAATTTCGATACCGTGGATGTGAAGGGACTAGCAAAAGATGTCCCTCTTATGGTATGCTTGTAATTGATCTGATGCTTCTCAATACAGTTATAGTGTCCCCTCGATATAACTCTGAATTTTGTGTCCATGACATACCCACAGCCTTATAGTACCAGCCTTATATAATAGTGCAGGTAAATAAAAATAAAATAAAATGGGATCCACACCTGACCCAGCCTTGTATCTGAATCCGCTCTGTATTGAGTAGTGTTATATCGAGGGGACACTGTATATATGAATATAGCTGACTTAACAATTATCCTTCAAATTAATATTTGTTTTTCATTTGGAACTAAACACTATTGGAAAATAATTATACATATTCCAATAACTATTGTTTTATGGTAATATTTACTGAATATTTAAATTTATAGGTAAGAATTATATCAATGTACAATTGAAACTTAAATTGAAATTTAAGAAATTAATTTATTTGTATTTATTTCGACAAAGACTCCACAGATATTTAACACTGGTTTCAGGAGATTCCGCCATACAACAACTTCGGCTCGATGGAGGACTCGCTACAGTCGTGTTTACACCTGGTGCCACAGCCGCCTAAGAAGGACTTCATCAAGATGCTGGAGAATGACCACAAGATCCTCAGATTCGAAGCTGTCATGGTAAGTTGCGACTTTTTGTGCAAAGATTCAATTAATATTGTTTTGAAAGTCATGCAACATCTATAGTACAGGATATTATCTACGAGAGAGCAAAATTTATGTATCATGTTTATCATATGTGTAATGTTAGCAGCCTAATTCACCTTCCCTGGAGAAGTTATATGTTTACAATAATTTATTTTACAACTATTTTGAAGATGTATTCTGGAGTATATACTATAAGGAAGCGTTTCGTAAAGCACATCAAGGGAGACAACTCAATAAGTACAAAATATTGGTTTATGCTATCAGTATGGTTATTGAACAGGCGTGTCTCCCATACATTAATATGGTTCTATTACTCATAGAACTACGATTGTGTTTTGGATTGGTGGTCAGGAATTCTAGATTGGATTTCATTATCAGCAATTATAGCCAGAGTTTATGATAAGACCACAGTATGACTATTACATGAAAGGCAGGCCAGGCCCTGAGGTTACAAAACCCTTTTGAGTACGATTTCATGTTTCATGATCAATTGTTTTGTATTCTCAATGTATGTATTCCCATTCCAGGACTCGGTTCGACCTGAGGACAAAGGTCGTCGGTTCATCATCGCGTACCGTCTGGCCGACGACATGCTGACCATCTACGAGCCCCCAGTGAGAAACTCCGGCATCATCGGCGGGAAGTTCCTGGAGAGGACGCGAGTGGCCAAACCTGGATCCACGCCCACCCAGCCAGAGTTCTACGGACCGCAGGACTTCTTCATCGGCGCCATCGTCGAGGTCTTCAAACACAGGTTCATCATCGTCAGTGCGGACGCCTATGTGCTCAACTACATGGAGACACACAGCGACCAGTTCCCATGTACGTCCATGTCCTCACAGTGCTGCTCCCATTAATATATTCAGTAATTAATATTGCTACTGAAAATTCCATTCCTCTAATAGCGGAACACATGCGATTACTGAAAATACCCAATATTTACCTTGAAATTAATTTGCTCATGCCCATTTTGTTGTTGATTTGTTATATACTAAATATTCTAACGTTTCCCTAAGTTGTGTAAAAGAATTTGCATTTAGATGCACATAATTAATTAAAATCAATTTCTTTTGTTTTTCTCTAAAGATATGGTCGTCGCCTATGAGTGAAATATTCCCGCTGCTATGTAAAGCATTAATTTAATTAATAATTAAAAAATTATGAAAACCAATAATATTTATTATTCATAAATCCTATACATTGTCGTGACTATTTTTTCTCTCATTGCAGCCACCACTATCCAGTCTCTGCGAGAAACGGTTGGCAGGACTCAAACTGAAAAGGAAATGATAAAGGGAGGACCAATGAAAGTGAAGAGATCGTGAGTTACATTCCACAATTTTCAATGTTTTATGCACAAAGAGTGGAAGGGATGGAATAGTGGAACCAAAGCACAGATTAATATAATGAACAACTTTCAACATTTTGCATTTGCTTCGATTTTTTGTCGATTTAGTAAAGAATTCTATAATCATGATAATGTTCCTTAAAATTAAAACATTTATTTTTGTTGTTGACAGCGAGGGTGACTTGGACAGCTTGGTGAAGCAGGTGAGAGCTCAACTGAGGAAGATCGCAATCACGGACAAGACCCGCGTGGACGAGATGTTCCTACGATACGACACCGACAGAACTGGCTACATCGACTGCAACAACATGCGCGATCTGTGTCGACGTCTTCAGCTGCCTGTAGATGACGATGTTATTTCTGCTGTAAGTTTACTTATTATTGCATGAACTTGTTGTCATCAGTTCAAATAAATGTCATCTAACGTTAATTCATCTTTAATATATATACAGTCATTCCTTAGTGGGTTTCCAATTAGAAACTATACACTTACCAATTTAACATTTTTGCATAACATAAACTTATGATTGATCAAAATGACTATATCTATATTTGAGAGATAATGCTTTTTAATTAAAAAAATAATTATGAATGCTTTTCAATAAAAAAAATATTTATGAATGAATAAACGAGTGAAAGAAAGACAAGACAAAAAAGGACAGAATTATTGAGTGAGTGAATGAATGAAGGAATAAATAATTTTAATTTCTTTGGTGGATTTAAAGAGTATAACGCAATGTTGATGGCAATTATAAATTTCTGTTTTTCTCTTTCAGCTTGTGTCACAATGTACTGTCAACAGCGAGGGAAGAATCAGCCTGGAAGATTTCCGCAGATTTGTTGAAAGCTCATAAATATAAGTCTGGATATTTTCTGAAATTGTACATATCACTCCAAGTATTGTCGATGTATATATACACCTCTTTCTCTTACCTCTCCTGCTGGTCTATGCATAAACACGATGTCATCTTCAGTTGCCTCTACCAGCGGGAAGGTTGAATGTCTGTCATGCGTAACATTATTTCTTACATTACCTTTCATTTACACAAGGATATTAAGTAGGTTAAGATTGGCAAAGCTTGTTAGATGTTTCTTGATAAAATATAAATTAAAGGACCACTTTGACTTTTACACATATCATTTTACATTTTTCAAATAATATATATTTATTTTTTATTAAAAATAGATTGCAATGTTAATGTAATATTTTTATGCTAAGATATTGTGACATCAATACAGTGATTTTTGACCGTGTGCAGCTGTTTTGCTTGGATCATTGTATAGCTGAAATAGCTGTTTCTTGACAGCTTCTACACTGTGAATGTTAGAAAGCAGACATGAAGCACAGTCAGTTATACAGTGTTGCACTGGATGAGAACAGGCTTGTCTAGACGTCTGTACAGTAGACTACACGTGTGTGTGAGAGAACAGACCACGGCACAGCAGAAATACACAACCACTTGCTACTGGACTTCATTATTAAATCTCCACGAAGTGCAATGTTCCTCCTGAAATACATTAAGAATGATATTGTGTGATAAGTGTAATTGTATCCATGTCTTTTGATATCAGATATATTATATCAATACTTGGTGATAAAAGTAATGGAAATTGGTGACAAGCCTCGGCTTTGTGTTTTGTTTATCAACTGGTTGA
The DNA here is from genome assembly GCA_032355345.1 of Lepetodrilus pustulosus. Lineage (NCBI taxonomy): Eukaryota > Metazoa > Mollusca > Gastropoda > Lepetellida > Lepetodrilidae > Lepetodrilus > Lepetodrilus pustulosus. The sequence continues at coordinate 3,995 of JAULBP010111150.1, read as the reverse complement.
TGAATTTGATATCAGCAGAGACTGGCGAGATGATCTATTCACCAACATATATTAAAGTGGCCCTATACAAATAGTATATTGCCCTTTTAAATGTTATGTAAGTTTGTCAAGACACTTTTACATTGTAGGTACGCTTCAAGTATTTGTTATCTTTTGGGTGTTATTGATTCAGTATAATATACCAGTCTACTATTCTGAAGTCATAATATTGAAACATGGCTATTTTGTAATATGCTGTAAGCTGGGTCAGTATCTAGTATGAATTTGTAACATTAACACTCTCCCTGCTTGATTATGAACATACACTGCTGTTCAGGGCATCTCTGGTTGCCTGCAGCATGGAGAGGGTTAAGAAGATATCACTTGGAATGATTTTATTATGTGGGCAAAACAACTGTGATAAAGGTGTAGCTGTTTTGTGAAATAAACCATTTACATTATTATCGTTATTATGTCAGATTTACATGATAAGGAAGTTGTTCCTGCTTAATGCATTCGCACGATACACAACAATTTCTCAACGATTGAATGCAACTAACTCGAAACAGCAACACTTCATTCCTATATTTTACGGCGTTTCAAACATGCGAGTATTATACTAACGCTTCATTTTACACTATTTCTCACATTAATGTGGGATTTGAACTCGGGGGACATTCCGAAGTAAAAACGTTATACCACTGCCATACCACCCGCACCCGATATTTGTGAGTTGCAGTTGGGTCTGTGCTATAACACTAAATGACAACTACGTGTAGATCAAAATAACTAAAATATATTGGGTGGATTTTACACAGGAAGACTGTCATAACATGGACATTTCCAACAAGCAATAGCTAGTTACAACCAGAGAACACGTAACACTGAAGGAATATGATACACACCATATTCAATCTAGTCGATCATCATCCTCTTACGTCAGTAATAAGGCATAGTAATGGCTATCAGAATAACGAGCCATTGCATTATTATGTAGCTTACATATAGCCCATGCTCTCCTGACAGCGATAGTCAGGAGAGCATGACATATAGCCTAAAACAACTCATTTTCTTAAGAAGTGTTTAGCTAAGTCAAATTACCCCGAATACAATTATGGTAATAATTTATAGGCCTAATATATGGCAGTGGTAGTCCAATGTCGGGTTTGTATCATAGTAAGAAGCAAATCTTTCAAACAGTTAAATAATATCGTAATGAAATGGAACCACAGCATATCAATTGTACCTGCATATCCAACCATATATCAATATCTCTCTCTGCAACCATCAGCTCTATAAAACTATCCTTAAATCTATCTATATATTGGAAGGTATCCACCATTGTACTATTTTCTATCATGCCATGTCGTGTTGTGCTAAACCAAAGTGAATCAATGCCAAGCGAGGATATCTATCCTACATGTATAATGTCTACTAACTGATCGATCAACCGGTATCGATATGTATTCCAATGTTCCAACGTTCATTTATCAATTATCACTGCTATACATGCTAGTATTCTGTACGAATTCGTTGCCAACCGGTCCCTCCGTGTAAATGTGTCGATGTATCGGCTATGTCGCAAATTTGTGATTTAAACTTCCTTATTATATTTATGCTTTCATTCCCGCTATAAGCACAATATTAGAATATCTTATGCTATAATAATAATAATAATAGTAGTAGTAATAGTAGTAGTAGTAGTAGTAGTAGTAGTAGTAGTAGTAGTAGTAGTAGTAGTAGTAGTAGTAGTAGTAGTAGTAGTACATGTATTATTATTTATTTATTTATTTATATATTTATTTATTTATTTATTTGTTTATTATTGTTGTTGTTGTTATTGTTATTATTGTTGATATTATTGTCATATTATTACTATTATTATTATTATTATTATTATTATTCTCAACTTCGACATAGCTATTTACAATGATGACTTGTTCAACGAGTAGCTGGTACGCTGGTACGCATGTTCTAACATTGTTAATTTCAATCAACGCCTATCGGCTTTAGCTGGTATTAGATATTAACACTATTGTGCTGCGATAATAGACAGCGGATAGCGCTATAAAATCACAATGGTATTATGCTATATGTATGCATCTGAGCTTCCATGTCGTGAGGTTAAATTAAAAACAATCTCGAATCTATGTATTAGTCAGATGGTGGGTGGATGGGTGTGTGGGTGCAATGAATGAGACATGCGGATCTAATTAACTCAATGATACATATTGTTCTAATAACGGGTTTATTACTAGCTGTGGCAGATTAATTGACCATTGGAGATATTTAATAGAGCATGTACTGACCTAAAATATTAATTCACCAGGGACAATTGGTATCCCAAAATAATACGTACTTTCCATTAAGTATTCAGAGGTTATATCTAAAACTAAGTAAATGCCGCTGTTGTTTTTCTTTAACGCAACCTGTTACTAGATCTCAGTGGAATAGTTGGTCTGATAAGTATTTATGGTTTCCATTCAGATTTAGATGTCAACTTTAACATTAAAACATTTAAAGTAATGAAGCTATTTGATAGTATCAATTGTCGTGAATTAATTCCTCATATAATATGTGGATAGTTATTAATTAGGTATTAGTTTAATATATTATATATCATGGTGTTGCTGTACATATTCAGAGTGCAATGAAACGTGTTTAATACATGTATATGAAATTGCAGTACAAGTTCCAAGTATACAATACAATTAACAAATAATAATTGATAGCACACCACCGTGCCCGAAACCATTGCAATACATGTATATTAGTGAAGCTCTCAATGACAGCAAATGATGAAACAAAATGGGATTCATAATTGAAAATTCTAGTCTTGTTTCAGCAACACGTACCCTAGAGCACAAACGCTAATTCAGTATATTAATTGTGTAGAAGTCTCCCGTTTCGCATTAGCACTGGTTGATTCTTATCTCGTTAGAAAGGACACCGATTATTTCCTATGTCATCATGAACATCGTATATTTTCTACTTTTGTAATATAGTCTTATTGTTTCCAAAGTTGCGAATTCGAAGGTTCCTTATGATGTCGTAAGTTGCTATTGTTCCCGATGTTAGACTGCAAACTATGGATTATACTGTAAGTGTTGTGCGCGGCAGCATCAACATCGACAGCAAAGACGACACCTTCATTAATTAGGCTGTCACACACAATACAAGATGTAGGCGGGTAATTCGAGTCCACCTTCAGGGCTGCCAGTTTGATGGAGCTGAGAGTGTGAAACAAGTTAAACACTAGGTGTTGGCAACTTACGTCTAGACGCTTCTCCGATTTTATTCAGATTCCTCAGCTGTGATGTACACATATAGTGCTATAACAGGGGATCAGTGGGTATCGTGATATCAACAAGGCGCCCACGCTGTCGCACCCATAGCGCATGTCGACATACCAATTTGTCCCATTACTAATCCCATTGCCACATGTCGAATGTATACGCCATACCATAACCTGGTCGGATTAATCTTACCACGTAAATGATAATGACATCTCGTTAAAGGATTTAACCACCGTATACCTAGTCAGGTTAGAAGAAAGTGAAATAAAAACGAAAGAATTAATCGAACCGACAACAATCAACTATTCATTGTATACTCAACTACAAATGTTTAGCAAATTTTTAATATAGTGTCCAAATGGATATTTTATTCCTGAAATATATTTATTTTTGCATAATATAGTTACAACAAGATACTGTCATGCCAAAATAATGATGGGTGTACTTCCGGTGTGGACATCGGTTTGACGTTCAAGCGGATCTTTGGTTTATCCAGAAAATCTTAGGTGCAGTCAGGGTAATAATAAAAATAATATTCTATTTATATAGCTCCGAGTTTCCAGCTAGGCTGCTCACAGGCGCTTACATATTATTACCCCGGTCAATGGATGCGTGTGCACTCAAATCCTTCTCAACACCCTGAGGAGTATACAACCCAAGCTGCCATTTAAGGCGCTACAAGGTTATCGTTCACATGTCCATCTCATCCTTCCGGGTACC
>JAULBP010111139.1:0-10031 GCA_032355345.1 Lepetodrilus pustulosus | reverse complement strand
AACTCTCTTGAGTACGATCTCATGCTCAACTCAGAGTTTTGTTCATAAAACGTCATATGAACACAGATTGCCAGACTACACAGATGCCGATTTATACAGAGTACACTGTATATAGCACCTTTGGTATCTGTGCAATTTGCCATGCAGGCAAGTAACTTAAAATGTTAGTCTGGAGCCCTGTGGTTTAAAAGCAATGTTACAAAAAGGTTCCATAATCAAGGCACTTACACGTATAATATAAGTAAGATGACATTCTCAAATCTCATCATCTCCGTGAAGGAATTGAGAATGAGGTCCACAGTCAGCAGGAGATACTGCAGGAAGAGGAACTTCCTGTACCGCCCGAGCAGCATGACGGCACGGTTATGTTATCGCGTCCGTTTACACCTTGTCCCAGGTCCCTGTTGAATGCTTTCAAGAAACCATACTTGGTTATGAGACCTGAAATTAAAAATTGAAAATTGTTTAAATCCTTAAATTTAAAATTACATAGGAAGAATGTAAAGGAAGATCTAGGCCATGTTTATGGCCGGGTAGTGTCATTGCTACGCTAGCATAGCAATGACACTACCCGGCCATAAACATGGCCTAAGGAAGATCTAATGAATCATTATTCGTGAAAGAGTAAAGAATTAACAGTGTATATTTAATTTTGCACTTGTTTCATATTAATGTAGCTGTTGGTCTAATTCAATGTGAACTGAGATTGTGATGTTTAAAAATATTTGATAATTATCATTGTGAACCAATATGAATTTAATTGCAAACATTAAGAGGAAGAATTCCAGGAATGTTTGAATACAAATGTTTGTGAGGCCTTGATCATGTTCATCTACTAGATTCAATGCTGATAATTATGATAATATACAAACATCAAACAAGTACATTAGAACAGGCCGATAAAAACACATACCCCGGTACACAGACCTACATGTATATATTCTGATTATCAAAAACAGCTGATAAATAATGAATCATTTGAATGTATCATAATTTCGTGCTATTTTGACAGAATGTTATTATTTTCTTTCAAATACTAAATTATATGGAAACATGAATCAGTAAGTTGGCATAATGTTTTAGTCTAGTCATAAATGCATCAAGTGGTCCAGTAATATGACCAGCTGGTATTATAATTACCATAATTGTTGACAAAATATTAGTTGTTAGCCGAGAAACGAACATGTTTACACTCGAAACCGCACTTCTCGCAGAATCTCGCGAAATTCTTGATTTTGTTTCCGGACGGCAACCGAAATCTAAATTAGCAAACTTTATTATTTAACACCGCTACTAGTATAAATTGTCATCAATGAAACAGTGTTAAAGTATTTAATCGTAATTCTTTCAATTACATTGTAAATTTTGAGTTTTTGTTGAATATTATTCTGTTCTAAACGAGTACATTTCGTTTCCGGATTTTATATCCGCGAGTTTCTTCATGGCGTCGCAAACGCGGGAGCGGGAATAAGTTTTAAATTTGACAAATGTTTACGTGAGCATAATTTACATTGCATCTCGTCGCGGTATTAACAATTAACAGCCTGAATAAACAGTGCATTAAGATTTAATTAAGAGGTGGTAGGTTACATCTCTGTTGAAATAACTGCTTGAATCGACTGGGTTGTTCAGTTTTCGAGCACAACGATATGTCAAAATATTGACAAAGTTGGTAGATTTTTTCCAGACTACTAGATCTATATCTATGATAGCTTGCTACGAAATTACTACCTTTCATGTTCTTAGGCACTCTCATCATGTTCATTCCGTAATTAACATTATGGATGTGTAAAGTTGTAAATATCTAATAGGATAGGTACACACATCAATGATCGACCACAATCCTCATAATAGTCATATACATTAGATTAGGTAAGCACAAGTGTGATACTATATGACAACTGCGGGTTTGTCACCTTATTCATAATTCAACTGTAAAAACATTTGCATGGAGTCAGTCGTGAATGGTATTCGTGAACATCGCTCATTATGAATCCATTGACAGATTTCATCCAGTGGCAAGGATAAGCTTGTTCTGAACAAATTAACCCCCACCCAAAATCTATTGTGGCATGATAATGAATCCAATCGTGCAACCTCTGGCGTATCCTCTCACCTGGGGGGTACCTGTTATGGTAGCACTGCACGGTACCCCTGGCTCACAGCTAGGGGAAACTTTGTGCAAACAGTCTACAGGAGCTATAAATAGAACAATAACATCTGTTTCATTAGATAGATTGTTTTTATGACATTTTCATCAGAAAAATTATCTCATTTTGCGCAGGTTTTCCCTTAAATGTGCGAGGATGCCTCTGGCAGTTACTCACTAAGTTGACAAGTTGTTATACAAGTGAAAGAATCTTGAAAACAACTTTGAACCACAGTGACAATACAATTTTCTTTTCTAAATACCAGGCTGGTCTTTCATCATGTTCATGTAGTCTATTAACAGCTCAGCTTATGTGTGACCTATATTGTGTGAAAATACTGAATAGTTGTGCTATATCCTATTGTTAGAACATTCACACATCTCGGATCAATTTATTATTAATCATGTCCATTTGCTATTGATCAGATGGAACAACATTTGAAGCAGATGAAGATGGGTCCTGGTTGACGAAGAAGCTACATATTTTTGTTATCAGGTTTCGCTCTATGCTTCAAAATGAGTGAATTCAAGGTGCACCACCATGTCAGTGAGCTCATGAACCTCCTTGGGTAATCTATTCTATAAGCATCTACTTTAATGAATGTGATAATGTAATAATAAGTTTTTACTAAGATGCAAAACAATTGCATTTATCTTGAGCTTGTAAACATTTGATCCATGTTAGAAAATGTTGTGGAAATAATGTGGAATCCTTCTCCATAGGCCCATTGTTAATGGTGGTAAAATCTGTAATTTTCAGGGGGTCCCACAGATACATGTACCTTTAACATTGCAAATTATCAAATTACCCCCAAGATCCCCTTCAAATTCGAACACTGCCAGCCATGTTTACTTGTTGATCATCAGGATGTTGAGGTATTTCATCGTTGTATGTTGTTGTAGGGTTCGCTCAACTGATACTGTCGGGGCCGATGTCTACACAGAGATGTTGCTGAAGAACTCCACTCCATACATTACCACACAGGTGCAGTATAATTGCTGTGTTCATCTTTCTGCCACTTAACACAATGTAATAATGTCTATAAGTGTTCTTTTTATGAAATGCTACATTATATTGGTACATATTCACTGATATTGATAGCTGTATACAACACCTACAAACAGCAATCATTTCTGGGAAATTGACATAACATTGATTGTTTTCCATGCTTTTATTCTTCTGATTTTTCATGCAATATCCTGCAGAATAGTAGAGCCATAGCTGAATTACGGGTAGTTCAGGCATGTAATATGCTAACCCTAGTGGGTGACTGAACTTGGCCTCTTAGAATAGGAACAAATTCACAAATAACATGTGCAACTTTTTAATGTAAACATTTTTGACATTTTTTAGGTCTCCGCTCATCAAGCGAAGAGAAAGATTGCTGAAACAACAGAGACGCCCATTGAGTTCTTTGCCAAGTATGACGACATGAAATCCCGAAAGTAAGTAATGCTCCTAATGCTAAAGGTATTCTCAGGTTGAGTAGAAATTCATAACATTTCTTATTTGTATCACTATTTGAGCGATTAAATTTTAACGTTAGTTTCTATCCATGATGTGATGTCTAGCAGTTATCAGCAGGGGTAGCTGTAACTTACATGATACTAGTTTTCTAATTATTATCCATTTCTAAACAGATTGTTATGGTATTACTACCATTAGATTTCAGATAATCACTGATAATACTGTTTAAGAACTTGCTGGATTTGTGTTTCAGTGTCCGAGACTTGGATGCCCTTGTTTACTTCTTTGCTAAACTATGTGAAGAAGAGTCGGTAATATTTCCTATTGCTTACCCTTTCATATAGCAATACAAATTTAAATATAGTTACCTTTTGTCAAACATGTTAATGACCGCTTTTGTGTTTTATTACTTATAGTATACAGTATAGCACTTACACTTTTCTGATGTATTACTTTTTGACTTACGATGTTGTGGACTTGCAGACAAACGAGTTCCTGGCTAAGAATGCGCGAGGCAAGGCAGAGGCTGCAGGCATGACGCTGGTTCCTCACGACCGCCTGATGTCACAGCTGCCCACGCCTGGCACCAAGATGACCGAACAGGAACTCTCCGAGGTTACTTCAATTTATTTTAATATAGGTTATTATTATTTGGTTATTGTGATGGTATGTGTGCTCCTGTAAAATATCATCTTGTCTTGGTAGTGTAATCTAACTCCACTTGACTACTCCATTAGAGCCCTTGCCATCAAATTGCGGTGTTTCATGGCCGAGAGAGAGATCAAAGCGGTGACCCTCAATACCCGCTGCGACGTAATGCAATAATTCAATCCAAAAAAATTCAACCTTCAATAGTCCAATCAGATTCTTCCTAACATGTATAGCTCCACCTACTTCACATTTTCTTGTTCTGCTACCTTGGCTTCCAGAATTGTAAGGTAGGATGTTGGTAGCTGTTAAAATATAAGTAAATGTTGCTCTATTTCCTATTGTTGATACATGTATTTCCATAATTATATACCTGTATTTATCTACCTGCCCAGATTAAAGACAAGCTGCTCAAAGAAGCCAAAGCAGTGTCTTCAACTACATCTTCAGAATTCCTCAGGAAATTAATGCGGGAAAAGCAGATGAAAAGAAATGGTGTGTAGCATTTCCTCTGGGTTTAATGCACATTCAGATTGTTGTATCAATACAGTTCCTATTAATAATGAATATTAACTGTACACTGTACTTTCTGTACACGTTTGTTTCCATGTTTGTTTACAGTGAATATCCCCCTGCAGCCTGACTGGCTGTTCCAGAGGCCATCTTTGACTATGGACTTCATGGTTGGAGTAGATGGACCCCAGGACCAGGTATGTGTTTAGCTGTCATCTCGGCCATCTGTACGGAGACAATGAGTGCCCTTAGATGTGTGACGTCACTACTATCCCACGGGACATTCCTTTCAAAATAAAAAATGTAACTAAAGTGTCCCCTTGATATAACACTGAATTTGGGGTCCATGACATACCCCCCAGCCTTATAGTACCAGCCTTATACAATAGTACAGGTTAATAACAAAAAATAAAAATGGGATCCACATCTGACCCAGCCTTATATCCGAATCTGCTGTGTATCGAACAGTGTTATATCAAGGAGAAACTGTATTACATAAATGAAAGTATCAAATCCTGATGTACCAATGGCATAGGTAAAAATTAACATTAGTCAAATAAAATTATGCCTGGACAAATAAAAAACTAAAAAAAACTATTAAAAAGACTGTGTGAAGTGTATCCGGACGGATGTGTGACGTTAATGTACCGATTGCAAGGAATGGCTCACACGCGTCGCGCACAAGCAAGATGGTGGCAAGGAGTGCCTTTAGATGTGACATCACTGTACTACCTCTGTTCTGTCTGCATCACCTTGCTAGGGAGTACAGACCACACAGGTTCTGAACAATGTGCGGTTGTATTCCTTTATCAAAGCGGTGTGTCTGCAGTACTCTGAACACTGTACTACGTTGAAAGGAATGTTCCCTTACATGTCCTGTAGGTTTCTGTCCAGCCAAAATGTACCGGTATCTTGCCAAGATGTGCTAGTCACAAAATAAGCGGTGCAAGTGACACAGATTGGCTAGAAATTTGCCATGTAGCTTGTCAAATATAGCAATCTAGCCACCGGAAGTACCATAAGTGGTGCATGCCAAAGCAAGCCAACTTGACAAAAGAAATGCCACTTTACAAAGCTTGCAATAAATCTCATGAATCTGGAATTCACTAAGAAATCAATCATTGATTAAGAATTGTTCACTGATGTCCTTCAGCTTTTTGCTATAGCAATTGTATTCTTTCATGCCATTGTATTTCTACGATGTTTAGATTTTTTAATTATTTACTTTTAGAATATTGTTGCACTTGGAACCTTGCCTGTTGGTCTCCAGGAACAATCCATCCTAGACGATATTCTGTGTTGTATGCAGGTATGTTCCTTTCAATATCACTAATGTTCTACATGTGTGAAGTGACTACCATGCTGTGCAAAGTTTTTAATGTTCTTTGCCATTTCGTGTGACATCCACCAGCTATTACTGGTTAATTGTATGGGTGCAGGAAAGTTAAGCAGCAATTTAGTCATGGACTAACACTAGCTGTTCTTCATTGACAGGGTATTGAAGGAAAGTATGTCCTCGCCCGGGCACTGACTGAGAGATACGCTCCCAAGGAGTTCATGATCGACCAGAGTCTAGGTGAGTAGTAACTTGTATATCTCAGACTTACTACACACACAACCACTTGCTTCTGCCGTGTTCCTGACAAGCATTGGGCACCTACAGGGCTCTACAATAACATTTTGAGGCAGCTGTCCCTGTGTCCTGTCGGACATGAAACCGTATGTAAAGGGCTTGCTAATCTTGGCTGGTTCACTTGTCCGCCTGTGGATGATATCCGTCTCGGGAAGGCGGACAATCCTTTACTGTCGAGGCCTGACCTAAGTCCTTGGCACGTTGCGAGTACGTTGGTACGTTGGTATTGGAAATTTAGTTTTGTGTTCAATTTTGTGGCTGACGAGCATTGGTATAAAGATGCACTGTTATTTTATGCTATGGTTTATTTGTTTCAGATCCTTCCTTGCAGGAGCTGGTGAAGAGAGTGTTGCCAATGTGTTCTAACTACTCCACTGTTGTCAGGTTCATTGACGGTAATACAGCCAGCTGACCTGACTAGCATGTGTACATACATTGCATTGGATCTAAATAAAATACACTTTAACTTGTATTATCATAGATTATAATGGACTGGATAACCATCTCCTATTCACTTTCATATGACGATGTAGCAGCACGCTTATTTCTCGTGCAATGGGAGACTCCATTCTTCCGGCAGAGGGTAAACGGAATTTGGTGAGGGTAGAACAATGAATATGTCGCAATTGTGTGGATGTGTCGCAACCGCAACAAGTATCAAATCAGTTTTAAACGAAAACGCGCTGTCCCCACTATTGTTTGCCGGAATATGATCACAAGAAAATGTGTCGGTTAACCAGTCTCTTATTATCTATGGTATAATGAAGTTGTGAGATTTCAAGTCCAATAGTTTGAGTTTGATCCTGCCCCTTGACCCTTGCATGAAAAGTACCGTATTTGTTCTTGTAAATGTTTTATAAATATGCTAAAATCTGTAGACTATTTTACATGTACAAACCTGTGTAAGAGAGACGTACTTATTTTAATGTCACATTGCAGAGAAATCAGCATTTGAATATGGACTGGTCAACCACGCTCTGAGTGCTGCTATGAGAACAATAATCAAAGTGAGTACTGGTGGGGTGACAGGGGTGGGGGTGGTGCGACAGGTGTGGGGGTCAGGTGAGGTTTCACTGTTGTCATCCAAAGGAAATCTTGATAATGTATTTTGCAAGTAAAATATTTCTCATGCTGTTACTAAATTGGAAAGATTTCCATTCTGCTCAGTGTTTCCCCAAGTTGATGTTATCAGTAGTTATTCATGTGACCATTCATTTTTCTTTCTTTAGGATTACATGGTGCTCGTGGCTCAGTTGGAACAACAGCTTAGACTGGTATGTTGACAGGCTTTACATACTAAGTACTTTTTATTTATTTATTACATTTTTTTATAATATATATGCTCAACAGAATTAGTTCGGGTCCAGCAGATATTGTATACCAATTTACCAAATTGGTACTTGGCTTGTATTTTTGGAACCTGGGCCAGTATTCTCGAAACTTCTTAAGTCCTAATAAGTTCGTAAGTACATGTACTAAGAATTTGGCAAACTGTTTTTTTTTCTTGTGTTAATTTGTGAAGAGCTCTTTTCTCACTAAGAAGTTCGCAAGTTAATAAGTTTCGAGAATACAGCCACTGGTGTATTTATTCTTCCTGTGTGTTTGAAACTTCTTGATGCGTATCTTGAGACTGTACACACTTACAAATTCTTCATTGTTTAAATAATATAAAGCTAAACTTAAATGTCCAAAAAAAGACTTTGGGCCCATAATTAATTTTGTTGAATATATTAATATTTTCATGGACAGTTTTTATGATAAATTTATCACTGAAATCCATGCTTACTTTTAAGTGTTCACATGCATGTAATTTATGAATTGTTTATTCCAGGGCAACCTAACCCTTCAGAAACTTTGGTTCTATATCCAGCCAACACTAAGGACATTGGAGATTTTGGCATCTGTTTCAAACTCTGTCAACAGGGTAAATACTGGCAGAAGTTTAGTACATGTATCTGCACTGACATCAGAACAATAAATATATTTTTGAGATAATTTAACACAGCATGGACTTGGCATTTGACTGATGATGAGTATTTGTGAGTAGATTGTTATCATGGCATGTTTTGGTTCCAGGGTGAGTGTATTGGCGGATCTGTTCTCAGTCTACTGCACGAGAAAACCTCAAAGTTGATTGGGTACGTTGAGATACCTGTTTTCAGTTCACCTGTTTTCTTTATAGTAGTTCTGTGGACATTGAACAATGTGATGAATTATCTCCCTTGTCCTTCTGAATTATGTCCCCTGTTATTGAATCATAAATGTGATCCAAATCAGTACCTACCAATATAGTAGCAGCGTATCACACAATTGTGATTGCTGTGATATACGTGAACGAATCTTGAAAGCAGCTCTAAACCCATAGAAAAGAAAAATAATTGCTTTATGTATGCTGACTTCATAATCTGCTGTGCTTTTTCTTGCAGAGATGCAAAAAGTCAGGAACTCTGTCTCTACCTAACACAGTCGGTGAGTGTTCAATCCATTACCACGATCACAGCAACAGCAGCTTGGTAGTTTGTTAATATACCAGCCATATACCTCATACTAGCTACAACCCTAGAAAGTATCCTTTCCTCATCCAACACCATTATATTGTCATAGCGTAGTCCAATCTGCTGTTTCACAAACAAGATTTGATCTTACTTGAGTTCCACAGAGATCCGGTTTATGTTAAAATACTTTTTTGTAGTCAAATTTTGTTAAGGTTTTCCTAGATAGTTAGTAAATGCATATTATATCACTGGATTAAATGTATTTGTGACCAAATATTTTTCATCTTGTAGGCTTGTGTACCTTACTTTGAGATCTTGGAGAAATGGATATATAAAGGAATTGTCTCCGATCCCTATTCAGAGGTTTGTATACTAACATTGTATCAACAGTATGGATAAGCAATAGAGAAACCTTCATGTACAGTTTTTTTCCTCTCATGGTGCAAAACATACAAATGAAGCATACCTGGTAATGAATTTTGTATTAGCTGTCCATATGATGTCACAAAAACAATTTTCAATTGTCATTTCAGTTTCTTGTGGAAGAAAATCAAACTATACAAAAAGAGAAACTTCAGGAAGAATATAATGATGCATATCCTTTTTTGACAGGTTATTGATTGGGTATTATCATGCTCAGGATAGACTCTGTACTTATCTAGAACACCTTAACTCATTGACGGGCATTATGAAATAGGATATTTATTTCTATGTAAATGTCTTTGTATGTACACTGTTCAAATTAGACATATGACTGACTGAAAAATAATATTGATTCCTTCGATTTATTCAAGTAGTTTGATGAAGGTAATTAATCATGATAGTTTGTGTAGATTTATTTAGTTGCTCTGATGAGATTTCCGTAACTGTCAAACCTACTGGGAGCAACACTACATGATCTGTCGAGAGAGGATTCCTGTGTTTCTCGAACAGCTGGCCGACAAGATCCTCAACACTGGGAAGTACCTCAATGTGGTACGCCTGTGTGGTAGGTATTTGTATGGAATGTATATAACCTTAAGATAGATAATAGGTTCTCAAGCATACTATGTATTCATGATATATGAGAGTTATGTCCCTTGTGTTAATACAAAGAAGGATGAAGAATTAAGATTGTTCAGGTTG
>JAULBP010111128.1:0-10031 GCA_032355345.1 Lepetodrilus pustulosus | reverse complement strand
TAACACAGAGGGTTTGTCATGGACCACAACTTCAGCGTCATATCGAGGGGACACTGTACACAACAATCCGCTGGGCTTTTTGTTTGCCATACAAGTGGCTTGGGGCCAGACCCCAGGCTTGCTTTCTGCTGAAATCATATTGGTCTGGCCTGTACAAGTGAAGTCATCCTGAAAGTGGTTGAAACATACACCACATTTAATAACAAATGTCTTCCAAGTTTCAGAGAATGGGTGTATGGGTGAAATATTCCCACTGCTAACCCCTTCATTCATGCAGAGATTCAGAGATCCAATTCTTGTTCCTCTTTACACTACACCACCCACAGTGCTACAAGATTACAATAATCATACAAGCATGATCATTGGGCAGTGAAATAAATAGTGAAACAAATAACAAAAGACATGGATTTCTACTAGTCCTTAGGGCGGGATGTAGCGCAGTGGTAGAAAGTTGGACTTCGGAGCAAAAGGTACCGGCATCAATTTCGCTGAAGTTACATTTCTGACGCGATATTGGTAGGATGCACTGTCTGTACTGAGTGGCACTACAGTTATCATCCTTGGTCTGTCTGTACCAGCCGGTGCTCGCAGGTTTACTGCAACATTCAGCGCTACAGATGTTTCTGGTTTCCTCCTGCCCTAAACTGACAAGTCGTGATGTTAGTGAAACATTCTAGAGAGCGACTATTAACCCAATTACCAAAAAAAAATTAAAAAAATATTACCAATAAGAAGAATGTTTGTATTAATAATGCGCCAAATTCACACTCATATGCCTATTATTATCATCTGAATAGTGTGCACTTGCATTCACACTCAACTCCATGTGGAATATATCGGTACACTAAATATATGGAATCTAACTGCCATGTTCTTCAGTGCAAGAACGTGAACATTTACATTGATATCATGCTACCAGGTATCCATTTCCTGTATGATTTAACAGATAGATGTAAATTACATAAATGTCAGAAAGACAGTTACCGAAAAAGAGACTTTTCTTTTTCTGACGACAGAAATAATTAATATTAGGTCTATTTTGGTTCTTAACGGATATAAACGGTTAATTTATATCGTGGTATTACAGGTAAACATCTTCAACAATGCTTCTCCTGTTCGTACACTAAATACTGAATAAAGGTTTATCAAACAATTGTAAATCAATATGCTAACTATGTTTAACTTCAATAAACGCTGCACGTATACATTATATGTTTACATACAAATAATTAAAAGAGGACGTTCGCCATATTGTTGTAACGCTACATCGAAGTACCCTATTACATTTCTTGCAATATTAAAAATCATACAAAATAAAACATTATTTTAGTATTTTAATTAACTTTAGATAATATTGAATGGTATTTCATATCTAAACTATATACTTCAAATTATAACAATTTGCACATAAATGCATACGTTTGTGTAGCAATCATGAATCCACCCATTGAAGCATGATCATGATATATTTTGCTGCGAACATTGATATTTTTCAAATTCCAGAAATAAATCTGTGATATTGATGGTTTTCCTGTTGTTAACTATGCTTTACTTGTCTACATTAATTGTTATTGTATATACTGCGGTAAATGTAAAACTATTTATAGGAATTGCTCAAAATATTTAGATTTTGGATGATTTACTGTTTCAAAGTTGAACATTAATCAATTGTTGTGGTGAAAATATGTACTAATATAGTGAGAAAAAAAATCAAAAGTAATTCTCATATATCACTGTATATGTATGTATTTTATACAGTGAATATCTATATGAGAATTACTTTTGAACATTTTTCCTATAGGAATTTGGTGTTCACGTATTTATTTCACACTTAAAGTAAGATAAACGAAACGCTTTTAGCACTTTTGGGATTTAACTCTAATCTCCAAACACATTTTGTTTTCAATTTTAAGCATAATGACCCATCCTGTGAATATAACACATACATTTCCTGGTGAATTGGATTGATACCAAAAAAACATAAAAAAAACGCTACACGAGTTTAAAGACATAATATCACAGATATTTATGCTTGTTATAGACTAGTTCTTAGCTATAACTGCAAAGTACATTAACATGCATACAATCATGTTTGTACTTCCAAAAAGCTTTCCACTGCTGTGTGGTTCACAAATCTCCACTCCAACGCTCCGATAGACAACCCGCTTCTTCATACATCAGTAAAAGGGCAGATAACTCTCATTCCTTCTTAGAATAGTGATACATCACGGACAAGATAAATAGTGGAACGCTCTCTTATTTAATATAAAATATGATTTGTTTTAATACTATCGAGTGCTGGGGGATAAGTACATGAGTAAATAACAAATTTTGGGTGAATAAATCAAGCGTTATTAATCTCAGATCGAAATTCGTTTGTCCATTATGCAGCAAAATACTATAATAAAACAGGGCACTTTGTTTTAGTTACAGAACTATGCACAGGTAAATGCCACCCAGAGGCATTCACGCGCAGGTGCGGACAGCAGTTGCGTCCCTTACCAAGATGGCTGCGCCCATGAAATAAGCATGACACTGTTTACTTCGTGCTTCGCATGACGATCAGAAGATTTTGACACCAGCTTCTTCAGCATACAGGATAAATGTCAGAAATAGTGAACGACCTTCCGAATTTGAACGAAAATAAATCGGACAAAAGGCCGACATTAACAAAAACTGGAGCTGTCATATTAGGCATTTCTGGGGTTTGTTTCGTTGGCATTTATGCAGTTGCAGGGCCGTTTCTGACACCCGCTCTTCGCAAGATATGCCTACCATTTGTACCAGCAACAACCGAACAAGTTATAAATGTCTTCAACATCCTGAAAGGGCGCTCAGGTACTCTCGTCGACATAGGCAGTGGAGACGGTAGAATTGTAAGTTTGATATGTTCCTGTAACAAATATTGGAAACCCTCTTAAATAACACACAACTTGTATTATGCATGTACAAGGATATCCAATAATGATGATCAAATCTGTAATTTGCAAGGTCAACATCGCAGATTTTTAAATGATCCCCAGGATCCCCTCCAGTTTGAACAATGTGGGAAACCGTTAAGTTGGTTACCGTAGACAACAATAATAAGGTTGGACAGGTATCATAATCAAGAATTGTGTTCATTGATAGTAAATAAATAAATTGTAATTTAAAATTCCTGATAACCATGCCTGTCCCAGTAGCACTTTGGAATATTATTTCAGTTTTGAAATATTAAAATTATTATCATAATAATCAGGAATTCAGCATAGATATCATATTTTATTACATTTTATTCATATTTATAGCAATAGTTTTGTATAGATATAATAATGAGATTTCTTCAATGTATAAGGTTGTGGAGGCTGCCAAGAGAGGATTCACAGCCTGTGGTGTGGAACTCAACTATTGGCTGGTTTTATATTCTCGATACACAGCTTGGCGTCAAGGAGTAGCTAGCAAGACGAGCTTTGTCAAGAGGGATCTCTGGAAGGTGGGAAACTGAAATTATTATCAACATTAATATAATCATAAGTTATGATAATTTTAAATTTGAAGCAATGTTTGAAGATTTTAATTTATGTTAAAAAGTGCATTACAGTTAATACAGTATGTTCTTTGTTGTGTACCTGTTTACTATCCAAATCATTTCCCTGCTTGTCGGTGGAAAATGAAGAGAGTGTCAAGCTATCAACATCTTGTCAATCTATCTACAGTGTGGAATCATGATACTGTGTTCCATACCAGGGTATTGCAACAATTTATCAATGGATTGTTATTTCAGACTGACCTGTCAAAGTATGACAATGTAGTTGTGTTTGGTGTTGAAAAGATGGCAAGTATACATATGTAGTTTGATAATATTAACAAAATAATTTGCAAGTACATGGTGTATATAAATTTAAGAGCATTTACTATTTTACTTCGAAAATTATAAATAATTATGCATTTCCTTAATTTGTTTACATGTATTTTGCTATTCTCTAAGATGTATGAAAATGCAGTTAGACCATAAACAGTTATACTTGCAGATGCCCCCGCTGGAGAAGAAACTGAAGACTGAACTATGCAGGGACGGACAAATAGTAGCCTGTCGATTTCCTCTCCCTACTTGGCAACCCAGCGGCACCAAGGGGTCGGGGGTCGATACAGTGTGGTTATATCAACGATGACAATGTGCAATAACTATCGATTACATGGACATTTCAAATTATGCACAAAGTAGATTTTGTAAATAGTACATGTAACATTACTGCAATTCTGATTGAGAGATGACGAGATCTTTGCATCACTGACTAGACTACCAGTAAACTACCAGTATTACTAGCTGTACCAAGTCTCTATTGGATGTCTGGCTGTGCCTGTATTTTCTGTCATCTCTATTAATTGGATAACTGGTTATGCTGTGTTTTGTCTTTCTTGGTGCCTGGAGTGTATAAATAAACCAAATGGACCACAGCATCGGGATATAATGATCTCAATTATTTTCCAAAATCTTGATCTTTTCACCTGGTTTTTATTTGATTTTTTATTTATTTTTTATTGCTGTGTTTTGCAATGTGATGAGTGAGCATGACAACCAAACAAAATATGTCGATATATATGTAAGTTTATTTTCCATATATATAAATGCATGCAATACATGTATTGATATCTGAAGGTACAAAAGTAGCGAGATCATATGGAATACATACATTAAACAGGAATACAAGTTTTATTGGGGTTTAGAATCACTTTCTAGAATCTCACAAATATCGTGAGGCAGGAAGAAACCTGCAACATTCATAGTGCTGAATGTTGCAGTAAACCTGCGAGCACTGGCCGGTCCCGACAGACCAAGGACGATATTTGTATTGCCACTACAGACAGTGCACCCTATCAATCGGAAAACTAACTTTCACAAGCATTGATGCTGGGCCTCCCAGGGCGGGATTTGAACGTTCCAAACGTTCTACAGGGCTCTAGACTAGCATAGGGGGCAAGTTAAATTGCACTGTAGGAAAACTATTTGTTATCATATAGCACGTTTGATGCCTTTGCAATTTGCCCCGACTAGTCTTGCGGGCAAGTAGCTAAAATCTTAGTCTGGAGCCCTGTTCTTCCAATTTAAGTAAAGAAATTCAGTGGGAAAATATCACTGATATCGTTAACAACGTTAACTTGCTTCCTAAACATTCTTCTGTACATGATTATTTTCCATTAACTGCAAGGCAATAGATAGATTTAAATAATACATACAGGTGGGAAAATGTATGACCTGCATGCTTGCAGTATACATCAATTTACCAATGATCATACAGAGAATTCTAGATAGTTTTGATATGGTCTCGTAGCCAAAAGGCAAAATACTTCAAAACACCCACCCTACAGACTAGAACCATTTGAAAATAATTTTTTGGATTCAATGGCCGTGTTTGATTGAGACAATTCGACATGAGGGTTGGGCTACTGTACATGAGCACCAACACTGGTTTTACGAAAATGAAACAAGTGTTGCAGACCAATCAGATTTGCTTTTCATGCACCTAGACTTGGCTCTCCAGTCTTGATCAAATACGGCCATGATTCCTGTAACATTTTGGTGAAATCTCCTCGGCCATATTATAAGGGATATTTGTTTAACCCTCTCCACACTGAAGGCAACTGGATTTGCCATAAAGAGCTCGGTTTGTACCTAAACATGTGAGAGTTGAGAAAGACAAATGTGGGCGAGAGACATGCCAGTCCATGACAAACTCGTTGCAAGTTGAAGAAATTCTTTTATATTGCATCTACAAAACAGGGTCCTGAGTCCTGATGTAGAAACAGATTTGTCAGGAAATTGTGTTGTCTCCTTGAGAAACACCTTGTATTTGTACAAGCTTACCCGACATTGCATTGACTAGGTGGCATTATTTTAACTACTAACAATAGTTAGGGAAAATGTAAATGGTATCAAAAACAGTTGAACGTCGACATTGTATAAATGGTATAAAAACTGTTGAACGTCGACATTGTAAAATTGCAAGGATATTGTAAAATTGCAAGGATATAGGTACATTCAAAATAGGATTTCAGAGACCTATTTACAACACTCTGAAACTGGAATGGAATGCAAGATTCTATCTACGAACACAAGAAGGCAACATTTCTGGATCTACACGCACACATTCCTAGTGTGTGTCGATGACAAGTCCATACTTTTTATTAGACCCTGTCTGGTAGTGAAACACTGTTGTAGCAGTGCGATGTACGCAGCACTTTCCATCTAGTGGTGGAACAGTCTCACATTGGTATGTGCCAGTGTGATGTTGTGGTCGTCGCAAGCTTGTATGATTGCTGCGTCGTTGGTGGACCCAGAAGGGGAAGCAATGAACTCCACGCCGCTCTGGAAGAGAAAGAGAGTGACCCGTAAACATTATGCTGTAGCTACCACCACAAGGCTAACTGAAAAGTGCATTCAGTCATTTAATGATTGAAGCAGTTCATACAAAAGTTTGCACATTGGTTTTCACCTTCATACCTCTATGAATGAAAAAAAAAAGAGTCAATCTTAATAAATAAATTACACAACAAATAGGTAGAGATTACATTCATTTAAATTTTAATAGTCTGAAATTACAAAAAAAAGTAGTTTTTAATTGACTTCCAAATGCAGCGCAATAATATTCAAAAGTATATTCTTTGTGGTCGTGGCCTGTGAAAATTCCGTTCATCAGAGTATGAACGCAATGTTTTGTCGGATTGACAGTACACTGTAATGAGTGAATGGAACAACTCGTACACTGTCTGCAGCAAGCAAAATGGCGACAAAGTGCCCTTAGATGTGTGACGTAATACTGTGCGGTCTCCACCACCTCACTAGCGAGTACAGCCCACACAGTCTCGGACAGTCCGAGTAAGCGAGCCGTTCCATTGACAAAAGTGTCTGTCCAGAGTATTCCAGAGAGTGTACTGTAGTCAAATGAACGGCCTGCAAGTTGATACTTCTGCACTGTGACAGTACAATCAATGCATCCTGCTGTCTTGGCAAAAGACAATTGTGATTTCAGCAGCATACAAACCTGGCCCTGAGCTCACAAAATGTTTTCGGTAAGATTTTATTCTCAAGCTCAAATTCTACAAGAGGATTTGTAAACAAACCTTCGAGTTGAGCATGAAATCGTACTCGAAACGTTTCATAATCTAGGGGCCTAGTCTCCACATGCCCAGCCACATCCGATGCAAATAAATCGGAAATATGCGGAAAATTGCCAAGCCCCATTATTAAATGGAAAGGAAAGTTGTGCAAACATGGATACCATGTTCATAGGGTGGGTCTGAACTTTGGCTTCAAGCTGCGAGGATCTCGCCCTTTACATTCATCAGCTGACCATTCAATTGAGCCATGCATCGACATGACATTAGATGATGTACAGAAGCTAGCTATTAACCTGGAAGGCTCTGTCAATGTTGTCTCTGAATGGGAAGAAGGCGTCAGAACTCAGCGACACTCCCTTCAACTGCGAGATCCATTCCTTCCTCTCCTCCTGAGACACCAAACAAAAGCATAACACTTTAATATACTCAACAAAATAATTTATGGTCTGGTAGATGTTTGTGAGGAAGCTTTCTACCAAATAGCGGAACTCCTTTTGAACACAGTGCCAATATTTTTCATAAACAGTGAGAAACCGTCATACTGGACATTTCCGTTTTTGTTAACGTCTGACCGGTGAGCCAACAGGAACATCGGATCAATAATTCATCGAGTTAAAGTATAAGGTATGAAATCCGTAATGATTACAAGTTCACCTGTAAGCGGAGAAACCATTACAATGGAGACCGTTATAACTAAGTCTGACTGCATACCTCTGCAAGTTCTTGAATAGTAGCTGTAGCCCGTAGACATTTGGAAATGCTTCGTTGTTTGAAATATATAAAGCTAAATTTAGAAAAGGCTACTGACCCTTAATTAACTGCAATACCAGAACATGGCATCACCCATCAACCTACATAACTAATACATTCAAATGTTACCGAGTATTTCATGAAACCTCGACATGTGTTGCACGTTTAGGTATTGCAGAACCCTCTCCATGTATATACAGTCCCCCCTCGATATAACATGGTCCGATGCCCATGTATATACAGTCCCCCCTCGATATAACATGGTCCGATGCACCGTGGATTCGGATATAATGCGGGGTCAGATGTGGATCCCATTCATATTTTCATAATTTCCCTGTAATACCGTATAAGACAGGTACTATAACGCGGGGAATGTCATGGACCCCAACTTCAGCATCATATTGAGGGGACACTGTAATACATTACGATGCCACTGCACAAGTCACGAGATATCTAAAGGAATGCTGGTACCTCTGTAAACGGAGACGGTGGGTCTTCCATCAAGTTCTCCCAAGCTGTCTGGTCCATATCCTGACAAAAGAAATGATTGTTGTGAATGCAAGTTAGGCATTGATGTGTTTGTCTCGGGCAGTGGGTATGTTCAGATACCATAAACCTGCTTGAACGTCCAAGTCACATGCATACATTTGTCAAGTTCACCGAGCTCAGTGTGAAATGTTGTAATCATGAATATCCCTATAAGAGATGATCATAGAGAAGGGTTCAACTCATCATGGCTCAGTTTGATACTTTCACAAATTCTTGTTTCATCATATATTCACAATGGACAATTGTGATTTCACCAGAAAACAAGCCACATTAAGGGGAAATAAATCTACCTCTGGACAAATATGTTGGCAGATTTCCATGGATCCGTAAGAAAATTGCCATGCCAGTATATACATGGAGGTACACAAAATGTACATTGACAGTAAAAATAACTATATGGGATTAAAAATGAAAAAGCATGAAAAACATGCCAAAAAAAAGAGTAGTTAAAACTATGCACATGATGCACTAGTTAGATTAATGGCCAAATCATGTAAATGATATAATATGAATTTGATAAGTAATTTAAAACCTTCCATAAAGACCAATTTCTTTTAAAAAAGATAATATGTGATGACCAGGGACCTGAGTAAACAAATGTCTAAGGTTAGGCGATGAATAGAACCTCGTGCGTTGGTCTGAAAAGTGCACACAATCAAGCAAAACATGCTTGACTGTGATGTCCTCGTCATAACCAATACTCAGTGAACCTTTACCAAGGGTGTGATATAAAGTGCAAGATCACATGATGCTAAAGGAGACCTATGTCCAGACATTTTCGTTCTATAGGCAAAAGTAAATATCCAGATTCGGGTCTTGTGGACTAAAGGTAGCTAAGACCCTGACCATGCACAGAGCGTGGCTGATACTTAAATGACCAATGCTATTTCAATCAGTCATATATACCTGTAAGAGGGTTCAAGTCAAATTTCCCATGACCTCCTTCCAGAAGTAAGTAGGTCAGTCTGTTGTTCTTAGTCGAGCTGTCCTCATCAATTGCTACCAGGAGCCCGATCTCTGTGCCTACAGGTGCAGCCGTGCTTACTGAGTAATTATAGCTTTGCATGAATATTGGCCCGTTATCGTTGATATCTTCCACGATGATGGTCAGGTTTGCTTTACTTGTGAGACCCTTCCCGTGCTGGTCTGTGGCGTGGATCTGAATAGGATTCGCGCATTAATTAATGTCATCAGGCCCCAGGATTAAGAAACATGTTTGAGTACGATGTCATACGTTTAAATTTGATGTGGGGATTTGTGAACAAAACGTTGAGTTTAGCATGAAATGTTTGTTTATGACTATTTAGGATGTGTTTGAGTAGGTGTACGACAGGGTGATAAGGCATTGAGACAATGAAGCGGTGTCCACGCGAGTCACGATTTCACTTGTCTACATACAAATACCGTCATACCGTCCTATACCTAGGATAATGCCAGGACTTACTTCACGATGATAAAACAACTACAGCAGTGTGTTAAAAAAGGATTTACTATTTAGAGTACGTGTTGAAATGGATACAATCGTAGCTGGTGAAGACGACTATATGAACAAGGGTTCAGAATGGCAATCCTCCGGTATTTTCTTTCTTTCTTTCTTTCTCTCTCTCTCTCTCTCTCTCTCTCTCTCTCTCTCT
>JAULBP010111117.1:0-10032 GCA_032355345.1 Lepetodrilus pustulosus | reverse complement strand
TAATAACGTATTTTCGTTCACAGCATCGCGCACGCGCAGTGTCACTGAGTCCGAGCTCTAGGAATATAATGCATTTAAAACATGTACACTTCACACTATTGAAGCATCACAGACAGAAATGTTATTTAAGCACTAGTATCAGTCTTATCCGCCCAAGAGTACAATCTGTTACGAATAATAAATAATTGTAATCGGGTCCGTAAAACTTTCAGCGAACTACTCGAGATTTGTTTAGTTTAGTTTAAACATATTTTATTAAAGAAGAACAGGATACTTTACAAGTTATAACAACTTAATGACAACCGCTCCAAGAGGAAGAACCTATACCAATGGAAGGAAAGAGACTGAGAAAATAGAACAAGAAATAATAATGTACATATTTTCATCAGCAAATTATTTCAATTTGACCTGGATCGTGTCAACTTGACTTGTCCGTACGTCAACGACATACTTTTACAGTTAGGCACCGATTAGCAGGCAACACACGTGCCGTATTACAGTTAATATGGCCGTTATATGTCAGTTTTAATTAATTCCTATATGCAAATATGCTGATTAATGAAGCAAGACTACTTTTCCTTTTTACAACCAAAGGAGTGAGCGTGAATTTGCATTAGCTTCCAGAACACTGGTTGTGCATATTCACCAATGGCAATGGCAATGAACAATGTCTGTGTCGAGTTTAACCCTAACATCTCAATAGTGAGCTAACTCATCGACTACTATTGCTTATTTTTCAATGTTGGTGTGCAAACTCATCGAATATTAAAAACAAGTCATCCAAGTTGAGTGCTGATATTTCATGGGTAGGCCTAATAATGGAAACGTGCCACTGTATCCCCACGATAGATTGAATCGAGGGTATAAACTAAACTAATGACAAACTAAATACGCTTATATATTTTTACTTCAGTATATTAATGCAAAGGGACATAACTCAATGCCTTTGAGACTACGAGAGCATCATTTTAACATATGGATCGTGCCAACTCGTGAACGGGACATAACATACCGGATAATTGCATTTCTACATTATTATATGTCTATCTTCGTTGTTGCGTAACTTCGCTGTTGAAATATTCTACGCATTAGCGACGATTAAAATGTTACTAACGATTTATGTGGAATCAACCAAGTGCATTATTAAACCAGAGATTAGACTCCTTTGTCACAAAAGTGAGTTTCTAGTAATTGCACGAATTTTAGTGGATAATGGATATCGTCCATTCATTTATTCCTACTTATTAGTTAATGTTTGGGAAAATACGAGGTGCCATTATTTATTGCCAACGTGCATGTCGGATGCTGAGAAGAATTGACAGCAGACAGTTAAAAAATACAATAACTGTAACAAATTATTGTGGTTTTGAATATCATTGCATTGTTTTGCATAAATTGATGTCAGGCCTCTTTAAAATGGCTGTTCGTTTTGCTACCGGCTGATTTGACCCGGCAGCCCATTTGACAACAGTGATCCGAAAAACGCGCTCGATTTACCCAATTTCTTACCCATGATTCCACGTTCTGCGTCCGCTATGCCGCGTTCGAGATACCGGCAAGCAACCAGCTTATATTCCAAATATTGGGCAAATCGAGCCCGTTTTTTCGGGTCACAAGGGGTCAAGCGGGCGGGTCATAAGAGATGTGTGAATTATAAGAAAAACGGTATAGCCATTATTGTTACAAAACACCAGAGCTATTTTGTATTGACATTAATCACACTTTGCAAAACACTCACACACTCACAAACGAAAAAAGAAAATACAATTATATATGTGCATGTTTAGAACACTAGTAATAAAGTAACAGTATGAACTACCTAGAATTGTACTGTAGCAATACTATGGTGAAATGATTGCTAATGATAGTAAGGGACAAAGGGAATAACTGGGAACTTATAGTATTGGCACATCTCATGAAATAAAAACAACAATTACCATAAACCATGCAAAACCATCCATAATACAAAACTAATCCATCAAAGTTATTGTCTTGGTGAAAGGGATTAGCAACGTGACTTCCTCCTTCAAAAATATAAATCATATAACATATTATCATTATATATTGACATTTGAGAGCTGCTTGCATAGCTATTTTAGTTCAAAAATATAAGTTAATCGATGATATTATGCTATAGTATTAGTTATAATATATATCATATTAAACTAATGTGTGTTGACAATGTGTCAATTGCCAGTATACTGTCGAGTATACTGGTTATAGAATGCGTCAAGCTCCCGGTTAATTTATCGGTGGATTTGACATTTTAATTAAAATTATGTTTGTTGATCACTATGACTTCGAAATTATAAAGTTAAAGTAGCGTATCCAAAGTTCTTGGTTATCACGTACGGAACAGCGAAGGGATAATCATAAGGACCCAAACTCCTTTGGGTAAGGTTGGCTATACGGTTATGATTACCATTGAGTGGTGCCGTTTCATAGTATGTCGAGCCCAGATTCCTGACTACTCGGACACACCACAGTTGGCATTACCTGTCGACCTACATGGCCTATCCACGAGGCAGGATATATCCTTTCAAAAACCTCTCTTATCAACCAAGAGACCGTAGCGCTCTCTTTGCAGTGTATTAGTTATCGCCAAAGAGAGCAATCTGATATTTTAGTGGATAAGAGAGCTTCGCGAAACGATACCCAGGTATATATCTAAGCTAGGGGTATATCCAAATACCTTTATTAAAACAATACGTTACGCAGCCATGCTTCAAGACACTTCCTTCATCTTACTCTTGCGTTCATTAGCACCATAGTGCCATAGCAATTGCATTTACTGAAACAGGTTAACACGGTATCACCTGAATTATCCCCTAAGCCAACGGATATTAGTAAAAGGAATGTCGGGGTTTACCAGCACGGAACATTCAAGGTAACAACAATCACTGTACGAATTAATGAGAACTCTGCAATTGAGAAGACAAGACATCGCCTCAAGATATACTATGATGTACGGGTCCGATGTCTGAAGCATAGCTACAGGACATATAAAGAAAACAATTAACTACTGTCTTCTGTAGCTCTTGGGGCACCCATTTCCGAATTAGGGACAGTAATTTGAGATGCGTTACGGATGAACGTGGGATTAAAACGTTTCTGGCGTGGCTTGACTTCACACGAATGCATCACTTCCTGGTTTGAGCTAAGATCGATGTCATTTAAGCGTCGTCAGAAATGGAAGTGCGTAGGTCGCAATTAGCCTTTATTAGGAGGAGGTGATTGACTGACTACGTTAATTTTGTTGCATGCTTGTACATTCAATGAAATGCCAAGTGTTATCAATGGAATCGGAGAAAGCCATGGTTGTTCATACACTACAATGAACAAAGCTAGAAACTTCAAAGACGGTGTATTAAAAGTATTTTAAATTATACTGGTTCGTATTTCACTAGCATTTCCGGTAAGCAAAAGAACAACATTAAAGTTAAGTGGTAATGGCAGTATGCTATTGCGAAACATTCAAGAACGGAAGAGTTCGATAACCATATCACAGTCAGTAGAAACATGATAACGGGTAAATAAAATGCATTACCATGACGTTCGCATGTTCTTTCCTCGCATTGACAACTTCTGTACAATGTCGCCTCATCCCCTGATCATGCGTGCGACCTGCTATGCTGACTTCCGGTCACCGACATCATGGCTCTTGTAGTGTCCACAAGTTCTTGAAAGGTCTGACGCGTATTAAAACAGCTACGAAGACGTATTTCCAGAGCATCTCAATTAATTTTGTTCGATTTGGTCTGATGCATGGCGAACGGAAAGACCAGGGTATGCTTTCACGAAGATCTGTTATCCACTAAGAGACCATTGCACTCGTTCTGCAGTGCATTAGCTATCGGCAAAGAGGGCGCTATGGATAACCAAGCCATGTAGGTGATGTCTGTGTTCTGAATGTACGTATAAGAAGAGCGATGCTAATTATCGTGCAGTCATCTTGAAATGTAATGCAGGGACCATGTGCATTAGTGCATGCTTGGTACCCGTACTGGTGCAAGCATCTACTATATATTGTTGAATGATGTTTATGCTATAATGTATGGCTAACAATCTGAAACGCTTGATTAAAATTGAAGACGTCCACAACCATGAAGCTACCAGCCCCGAGATTACGAAACCGTTTTGACTACAAACTCATACTCAAGTCGAGCGTTTTCTTCACAAATCAACGTATAAAATGTCAGCTTGTATATGAAATCTTACTCAAAAAGTATTTTCATTTCGGAGGACGGTCTATGCCTTGTTAAAAAGAAAAAAAACTATGTGTATTCAATTCTATCCTCGCTAGATGTGTGCCAGGGTATACGGCATGGTGAGTCCTGGTCGGAATAATTACCCAATCCACTTTCAGTATTTTACCCTGCCTTTTCAGTTATGGAATATAATTAACTAGGCAGCATGCACAATTTGCAGACCAAACTACGAACAGTCTGACATTGCTAGAATTGATTACGACATGCACGTAGGTTTATTTCCCCGACAATCTAATCAGCCAATATAGGATTCTGTGCATATTTGTGGGAATGTGAAATATGCTCCTGGATCATACCCAGTATGCTCAAACACACTGTAGAATACATGGCGGTATTTAATGTTGGCAGTGTCATGCAACTGCATACAGGGAAACATGGGTAACCTATTAATTATAATTAGCATAATCACTTAATATGTATCTAAAATATTATCGGGACGTAATTTATCTTTCTCCAGTCTATCACATGTAGTTTTCCGAACAGCATTGTTCGATTAAAATACAACATTCAAATTTAAGTTATCTCATGAAGGCCAGCGAAATGTGCATGTGCCTTTATAAAATGTATGCTACATTTGTAAAGTTATCTGAGTATGCACAGTATGTGTTTGCTAACAATGTTAAAATGTATAAACAGGTATACCAATAATGTTTACCAACGCTACCTGTTTAAATCCCTGATATGAAGGGGCTAATAGAGCAGAACCAGTAAATATTTGCATTCAATGTCATTATATTATTCCTTTCCTGACTGTCAGGATATGTCTTTTAATATACAAATATGTGTGTCACGTAACTTGTTTATGCAACAGTCGGTAATTGTAGCGTGATTGAATTGATGTTATTATTATGAATGTGGCTGTCTTTGGATTTGCAATGAAATGGTAAAATCATAAATATTGGCTAGTCCTATTGGCATACAATGCATGCACATGTATCGACATTGTTCTAGACCTAGTAGTCCTAAAATAATATACAGCTATATTACAAACATTTGAAGTCGAATATTCTTTCGGGATTGTGATGCATCGCTCTTTGTTGTTTTGCGATGTGTCGATTTATGTGCGATGTACACAATAATTCGCTTTGGGCAATAACGAATTATTATAATTATGGTATTCCAGTGATTGCATGGGATTCGCAGTGTGTTCAATATGTCATAACGCCAGCCTATTGTGGTGTATGTTATAATAGCAGTATGATCTTCCGTGTTATTTTACACTAACGTTCAGTGATATCGAGCTATAATACTAAGGGAAATCCACAAATGTACTAGTATAATCATTAAGAGACCCAACAAATACCCGTGAGAGATCGTTAAGACTAGGCAATGCCCTAGTCATATTCGTGCATATCCCTCAGTATGTTGGAAACTTTGCACTACAACATAATACCAATTAATGATGTTGATTGCCCATTCAGTAGCTCATTCTGCTACTTGTATTGAACCACTACTCGCCTTGAAGTACTAGTTTATTGGAATGCTTGTATAGTGTCTGTCAGTATGTCGCCACGGAAATGTGTCGTAACCAAATCAGCTCAGAATAAATGTGAGTTACTGGCCAGGGGTTGGTTATCCAGTTTTGTTTACAAGAGTGCTAATTTCTTACACTTGTACGGCTACGCATCGACCTACATGGGGGTTGAATTTCATAGGGCATATTCTGGGAAGATCCACAGTGACATTTCCTGTACAATAATTTCGAGTTGTGGAAGTGAATCGGATGTTGTTGTTTTTTATTTCTATATTTCTGGGAAACTGAACTTTGTAATAAGGTTCGGTTGGTTGGTTGTTGGTTTGTTGATTTAGTATTGTTTAGCCGCTTTCAATATTAGTTTCCACGCATGTCATGTCTTGCATACCTATGTGTTGCTTGACTTGTCTAGATTTCCACCAGATTTGCTCGTGCTAGTTCACTTAGAATACCATGTCGCAGATAGAATGCATGGTACGGATCACGAGCCGACCAGTCTTTGATTTGTTTGCTGGTATTGGGCAAACTGTTTCAATAGTTATGCTTAACTATGATAATACTGTTGTTTATGGGTTTTAAATTGGTAGTTCATAGCCTTTAGAATAGATAGTCATTGACTTGAATATTTGGAGATTTGCTCTTGAGAGCGTATGTTAAATGGCAATTATATATTCCAGAAATACCAATCATAAAATGTCCCACATAGCATGCATTATTCATAAACGATTATTACTAATTAATTATGCTCATATCCATATGTTTACAATCAGTATTATCGATAACAACGCTAACATGGAATTTCAATTTGAAATTTTAACTTTTGAAAGAACAATACTTCGAATGAGATGGGTATTATCATTCCACAAACGGATGCATGATGTATCAATAGCTCATTAAGCATGACATCCATGTTTTACCCGGTATGGAGTTACAAAAGGTCAGTGTGATATTTTAGCATATCCTGGTATTTGTTCTTAAAATTATACGTGCATTACCTCAATATAATATCGACGTTGCATACGGTATGCTTTAAATAGAGTTATTATTCCATTGGAATATGTGGTCATTGAAGTAATAATTATAACATAGCTAGTATCATCAAAAGCAGCCTATGACACCAGTATTGACATTTATGGATTATTATACATGTACAGTATGAAAGGAGCTATGCTCTATTAAGTAGTGTGTGTATTCCTTGATCATTACTAGGGAATATACATGATACCGATATGCCTTGTACTAGTTGTCCTAAAAATGGCGCGTGGTGTGTTTAACTTATTACATTCACGCACACGTACGGCGAACGGAGTATTGAGGCAATGCTCCAGGATCTCTAGCATTATTTGTGCCATTGAATACTAGTGCTTCTAATGCAACACCTTGGGGAACATCCCTTCGGGGAACGTTGACTATTATTCATTGTCTAAGTTGAGATTCAATTGAAATAATGAATACGTACATCTTATTTTGAACATATTATTTTCTGAGAAATGTTCGACTGATAAATTTCGGATTTGGTAGTAAACCCCTTGATATCGTTGACAATTTTTACATATTGGGAAATTGTATTTAACTACAATAATACAATTACGAATGCAGAAATAAAAACAGGTATCTGACCAAGGAAGGAAATATGGAGTTGCTATATATATATATAGTAATAGTCGATCTATGTGTCTCAATCCTGAGACTCTACTATCAGTTATTGATGACTACCTTGACAGTGTTGTATGTTATGCATCTGCTGTTATGCATCCATAAATGGGGACAATATAGAAAGATTACATCTTGATTTCTGCAAGCGTTTATTTAAAACATTTCATGTAATTCAATGGTTTATGCAGAACTTTGACGATATCCACTGAAAATGTAAGCATGTATACAATCATTAAATATTGATGTAAACTGCTTGTTAATGATCATTGTATTCTCCGTGGCTGTTATGAAAATGTATATGAAGAAGTAGAAACACACAACGTACATAATTGGGCGTATCATGTTAAACATATCTTGACATCTATTGCTTACAGTGAAATATGGTATTTATAAAGCAACGTCTTGTAGATAATGCCTTCGAATTTGTTATAACTAATCTGTCCAATTCATCAAAGGCTATCTTTATGCAAATATCATTGATATTTATACTTTACAATAATTATTATCTCCACAAAGCAATTCCCATTTGTATCAAAATATATTTGTAATAATATCGGCTTCCCTCACATAATTTAGCTGTAGAAACTGCAAAGTACCATAATATCAACGTTATTTAAGATAAAACACGTAAGGCTTGCTCCAGTGATATAAAAGGCGGATTTCATATTATACTGAAATCTCCAGTATATATTAATATTCGGAAAATATATATTACAATGATATTATTGGAGCAACTCTTCTGTTTTCAAACTTGTCGAATTAATTAGTGTGCAAATTGTTAATCATGTAAGCAATTTAGTTAAACATATGTGTAAAGTTAATCGATTAAGAAGCGACTTGTCGTAAATTAGTATATATTCTCTTTACTTTAGATATAATGTTTTTGTGTTTGTTTGTTCTTTCTTAAGTTTAAATAAAATCAGTATATTATATATTACTTTTATGCTGATCAACTGTAAAGTTAAAGGCAAATAAATAATTGAAATGAAATGTCAGCAGTTCGTGTTTACTTTTCGGAGACATTAATAGCAATGTTACGATGTTCTTCGCGTTATATGTATTAGGTTGGAGTTCTTGCCAGACGCGTTTTAAACATGAACGCATAAGTTGAACATGTTAACTCTATATGAATACCCTATGGGCCTACAGTTTCACATTGCTCTATTTCCTATTCCCTAGCAGTAATTGCGTTCATAAATACACATAGTCGGTACAGAATTAAATTGAGACTCGTTGATCAGTTAAACCTATAAGCATGAACGTCGAAGTGAGAAATTGAAAACGAACCGCAATAACAAAATGCAAATGTTTAGCATTACTCTAATGAGGTCCGTAAAGTAAAATAATCCGCAATCATAGCTTATACGTAGTGCATGTGTACATGGTTGAGGTTAAAGGCATACAATCACAGATATGTATGGTTGTTTAGGACTAGTTCTTAGATACAACTGCAAAGTACATTCACTTGACATACATACAATTATGTTTGTACTTCCACAAATCTTTTCACTGCTGTATGGTACAAACTAGCGGTCTGCATATTGACCAGTGCTGAACAGTGATTCGCTTCATTCAAAGGGAGATAGTTCTAAGTGTTTAGTCACTTTCCTAGAATAGATAATTATGGGTCCGTAACCGTAATTCTTATAAATTATGAATTGTTTTGTTAACTATCGAGTGCTGGGGAATAAGTCCATCAGTGAATAATAACTTGTGGGTGAACAAATCAAGCGTAAGTAGTCTCAGATAGACATTTGTCCGTTATATAGGTCAACCAGCCGTGATATTATGCCTTTAAGCAACCTCGAGCTCGGCTAACACTTGGATGGGTGACCGAGAGCCTCAGAATATCAAGGATTTGTTCCTGCCCTATATCGAGATATGTAGAAAAGCTTGTGGTTTCATCTTAGGCAAGTGGCTTAGTTCGAAGATACATCTGTTCACCTATCAGATAATGGGTACCCGAGAGGATGGGATGGGCATGTGAATGATAACCTTGTAACACATTCAACGGCATATTGGTTGTATACTCCCCAGGGAGTTGAGAAGGAAGTGAGTGCACACAGATCCATTGACATGGGTAATCATTTTAGCGCTATGCGTATACCTAAAATGGAGTTCGGCGAAATATAAATGGGCACATTTGTATTATTGTCATTATGATTGAACATGTTATTGTGAAACTCTTCTTGTCTTGTAGATCTTGCTGTACGCCTGTGCGCATTAACGACTGACAGTACTGAGGTGCGTTCAAGATGCGTTACTTTTCTCTACAATCTACTACGAAGTGCTACAATAGCCGTTCAGCTAACACATGTAGTACTACGTAGTGCTACTTTTTTACTTCGGCTTTTGATCCCGTATTGTTTTGTAGGAAATAGTAGGAAACCCCAAAGCATGATGTGAATGGACTGCACGCATGCGTAAATCAATTTCATGCTATTTCACTACTAAATCGTTCAGCGAGCCACTACTTTTAGAAAAGTAGCGTAGAGAAATGTAGAGAAAAGTTACGCATCTAGAACGCACCCTTGAACTCATCTGAAGTAGCAGTCGAGATGCACACTATCTATATGTGTGATTACGCCAAGTGGTTAGAGGAACAGTGCGTGGCGTAATGATTTATCGTTTAAA
>JAULBP010111106.1:0-10033 GCA_032355345.1 Lepetodrilus pustulosus | reverse complement strand
AAGTTATGAAGTCAATGAAATTATGATTCCCCCATAAACACACTTTGAGGCCCCCACACTCTAAGTCTTCCCCCCCTACCCCCCCACCCTAGTCTTATAAATATGGACATTAACATTATGATGATGCATCATCTATTAGTATTGACCCTGCCACTTTAACAGACATAGTCGCTGCTAGTGTTGTTCCAACTCGTCACAGTATTATTCCTAGTGATGCATATCAAGATCTACTTTTTTCAACAACAGATTTGCTTATAAACCTGATATATATATTTTTTTCTCTGTTTTCTGTTAAAATATATTTTGAAATATATATGGTATATTATGGTTTGTTGCAATCTAATTGACATTGAACCTTGATTCATTTTTCACTACTCAAACATCAAGATCTGAAGACATCCCATAATGTCTTTTTTTTTGCTGACCTTGTGAACTCTCGAGTCGTAGGAAAATATTTTGAGATGGCCAATCAAATAAGAGCTACGTACCTGCAGAGCTTGTTTCATGTAACCAAATAAGGTTGTCAGTTTCAAACGGGCTATTATTATGCCTATGAAACATGATACAATGGCAATATATGTGTACCAGTCAAAAGTGAAATGGATTTGTCAAGAAGTAATCTGATTTGTTGATACGTTTAACCAAATATGCCAGGATTGCATTTATCGTAATGTTGGAGAGTAGCAAAAATAAATCTAGATTCAATTTCAGTTAAATTGGTTTTGTTGATGCAACTAATGCAATTTTTAGTGACATGAATGTGATGAAGGGCTTTCTTTTTTTCCAATATCTATTGATGTTTATATATTTTATGTGAATATTCTTTCATGTTGAATGTTGTGTGTACAAGGGAGATAACTCCATGTATGATGGGGCTGCTTGATTTGGCAGAACGTGGCTAGCTGCTGTGAATGATATTGACGCATGTCACGTGATGGCGAGAGTGAAAAAGGGCGCAACATGGGTCAGTATCCCATAGTTTATGTCCAGCCGAGATGCTCCGGTATCTAGTCGAGACAAGCAGCACACTTCGGTTCATCTTGCCTAGGCCACGTGACCTATCTCGACAGACTCGTACAGTATATCCGCAAATTTTTACCCTTCCCTCAGGGAGATGACTTCGGCTAGAAATTTGCTGGTTACCTTGTCAAATAAAATGACCTAGCCACTAAGTACCCAAAGCGGCAAGCACCAAACCTAGCCGACTTTGCCAAAATATATGCCACTAATGAGTCGGTGCATAGAAAAGTTAGAATTAATTAGCCACTGTATCATTGTATAGAATTCAGCAGACAGTCCTGTTAATCAGGAGTGGAATCCTATAAACTGCTTAATTTTTCAATTGATTTTAGTCTGTAACAAAAAAATTAATTTTTGACATATTTTGACTAAGTTTTCTGTATTTGGCTTAATCGAATCTATATCTAAAATTACAGACTAAATGAATATTGTAAACTTAGTGTTAGTGTTTTGCTGACTTTTATGAACTAAGCTGTTTATAGAATACCACCCCAAGGCGACCACAGTCAACTTGATGCAATTCATAGGTTATACAGTATATAATAATGAGAAGTGATATGATAATAAATATCATCTGCAGGTCTCTATTCAAACATATGCCCGACGTACAGGGGCAAGTTAAATTGCATCGAGGGCAACCTATTTTTTATCATATACATGTATAGCACCTTTGATGCCTTTACAACTTGCTCTGACTAGCCCTGTGGGCAAGTAACTTAAAATGTTAGTCTGGCCCCCATTTCACGACAGTGTCCTAACTATTTAGGAGCTCCTAACTTTAGGACCCAGTTATCACCTCCTAAATTATATGATGATTTATGAAGGAATAAGACTTAAGACATCGTCGAGAAACGCTTAGGAGCTCCTAAATAGTTAGGACACCGTCGTGAAACGGGGCTGGAATCCATGTTTTCCATTCATTTTCTTGGATCTGGGGCCTGTTGCAAAAAACAGTTGTAGGTACAAATTGATTGTAAGTCAAATTTCCAGAAGCTTTTTAGTGTAAGTCCAATTGCATAAAACGCTTTTATCACTACAATATTTGAAAATATAGTAAGCGAAAACTGTTGTAGTGATAAAAGTGATTCATGCAACCAGACTTACCTTTGTAGTGTATTGACTTACAATCAATTGTAGCTACAACTGTTCAGAGCAACAGACTCTTGATCAACTTGGTTTGGGCAGGTCTGTTGAAAAGAATTTTGAAGTCACATTCTCACTGTGTTGTAACTCCTGAAGTGTGTATGTAGCTACGTTATTACTAGGTTAGACAGTAGTGACCGTAGTCTTGCCCACCATATGTGTTAATACATTATATTACACGTACGTAGTATGAAGTGTTTTCATAGTGTTATGTACATGTGCATTGACCAGTGAGTACTCTATGAGTTGTATGACAATTTTATGGGTTATGTATGTGTTGAACAATCTTGCTCAGATGGATTAAAAAAAGTAAACACCACGTTGAATGTTCTGATTTCTGGTCATGGAGATGTGGATGTTGTGAGCTCATGTCAGAGCCACTAGCCTACATCATAGATTATAATCTATGCCTACATGTAGTCTGTTCTGTTTTGTTCTGTTTTGTTCTCAGTTCTGATTGACATAGGAACATATGTGATGTCATAACTCCTGTTGCACGAAGCTCTTGTAACTAGGCTCCCGCCACAGTAGAAAGTGTTGACCTTACAATACTGTAGTTGTCACTGGATAGTAGATTGAAGCTATCTTTTTTATTAAATATATATACTTTTCTACATTAAATATTAATAGGTACTGAGTTCAAATCCCACCCTGCGGGGGCCCAGCATCAATTTCGCAAAAGTTACATTTCTGATGCGATATTGATAAGGATGCACTGTCTGTAGAGTGGCACTACAGTTATCCTTGGTCTGTCAGTACCAGCCGGTGCTCGCAGGTTTACTGCTACATTCAGCGCTACAGATGTTGCGGGTTTCCTCCTGCCCTAAACTGACAAATCGTGATGTTATTGAAAGATTCTAGAAAGCGAATATAAACCCCATTACAATTAATTTAATAACATGATAATACCATGCGTAAAATAGTAAAAATAACTTTACAAATAATATATCGAATTTTCACACACTCGTCTTCTAACAATATACATAATTTGTTAGTGTGAAAATTTGATATATTATTTGTAGAGTTATTTCTGCTATTTTAAGTATTATATTATCGTGTTATTAACTCAAATAATAGTATTTAATATAGAAAAGTATATATTTTTAATAAAAATAAAATATTGATAGATTTTATTTACTATCCAGTATCAAATCAAGTGCCTGTGGTTGCAGCCTACAACAAGAGTGTCGTGCAACAGGCCCCTGATAAACAATCAACATGACTCCACCGATAACCTCTATACTAAAGCCCATCATAGACTATGAAAAATGTTTGGCAAGTAAGCTCTTCACACCAGCTTGGTGAGCTGAAATCATAGTGTTATTTACCGTAATTCTCCTAATAGTTCGAACACATAAATTAATATACGAAAATGACAATTGTTTTTGGAAATCGTACGATATATGACTGCAACGTGACGATTTCCAAAGTCAATCTTGTTTGATATTTGACTGTTGCTTGTAGGACAATTGTTACATGTGATGGCTGTGATATGTGCAGACTAGTGCAGACATTTACAGAATTGGTGACATCAAGTCTCCCAGTGGTAAGAGCAAACCAAGCTTTCTTAATACCGGTAGTCTATTCTGACCTATCAACACATTTCCCTTGTTTACACCACAGAAACCTTTACTTACACACATACCATGTAAAATCTCTTCAGCAACTACACATATGTAGCAATGTTTAGTCACAGACTTGTGGTCTCTCATGCTATACAGTGTCCCTTCGATATAACGCTGAATTTTGGGTCCATGACATAATTCTGTCATTACTTTAGTAGTGAGTGAGTGATTATGGAGTTTAACGTCACTGCAGGAATCTTTCACCCATTTGCGACGATTAAACATGTAATTATTTAACTATATGGGTTTAAAAATGAAAAACATGCAAAAAAAGGGTAGATAAAACTATGCACATGATGCAATAGTTAGATGAATGGCAAAATTGTAATTGATATAATATGAATTTGATGAGTAGTTTAAAACCTTCCATAAAGTCCAATTTCTTTTAAAAAAGATAATATGTGATGACCAGGGACCTGTGTAAACAAATGTTTAAGGTTAGGCGATGAATAGAACCTCGTGCGTTGGTCTGAAAAGTCCACACAATCAAGTAAAATATGCTTGACTGTGATGTCCTCGTCACAACCAACTTACCGAGTCCTATCTCCTAGTCCCTTGTAGTAATATCTC
Source organism: Lepetodrilus pustulosus (assembly GCA_032355345.1). NCBI lineage: Eukaryota > Metazoa > Mollusca > Gastropoda > Lepetellida > Lepetodrilidae > Lepetodrilus > Lepetodrilus pustulosus. The sequence continues at coordinate 5,675 of JAULBP010111106.1, read as the reverse complement.
CACTGTATTAGTTTCTGAAATACGTCATTTGCATGCGGCGACATTAACATCTCTTGGCCAACATCATCGCCGTTGGTAGATCCAGCTGCCACACAGGTATGGTTTTAGCAATTCATAGTGGATGTAGAATGTAGGGTTATCCGCGAATGTAGAATGAAGGTTACCTATCTTTCTTTTAATTTATTGATAACAAGATTGAAATATTTTATGTTGACCATTGCCTTCGTCTTGATGTTAGATTTAAAATTAGAAATGTTACATCTTATACTAGTATTAGAGAAGAGAGGGCATAATCCCAAGATACAGTGTCCAGGTGCAATATCTTTTTTCATTTTAGTTAATAAACTTGAGGTAGCAGCTGTTAATATAAGTGTTATTACATAATACAGTCAGAATTAGTTCTACACACACCTCTTTAATTGCACATACATTCTGTAATTGCTATGTCTCTGAACGCTAATTTGTTTTGAATAATTTACTAAATACCAATGTTGCTGTGGTGAATGTACCCTACCACTTCATCTTGGTCTGTTTAATGTGTATTTTGTCATCATTGAACTTGCTGTCAGTTGAAGAAAGTAGTTATTGATATACTGCGAGTATAGTAACAATACTTTGTAGGATTTTACGTTTCAGCCGTCTTGAACTTCTCTACCGATAGGATCATCAGACATTCCTGTCGGAAAATGGCCGTGGGGCAGAGGGTGATCACAATGCAGCTGGCAGAAAGTGACACCTCGTCAACCGTCCGGGCCTGGCACCTCTCATCATACAGGCTGGATTATCTAAGTAATCCCGCCCACATGGACCCAGACTCGTCCGACAAGGAATAACCGGATTTGCCAGCTGTCCGTGTTTACAAGCAACAGGTGTCCTCTTGATCAATGGAGAACAATTTGGTCATGACGTCATGTACATATATCTATTGATTGGTTGCTCAGCTTGGCCTAGTGTTATATAAAGTGGCCATGCAGTTGGTGCATGATACGGAAGAAAGCTATATGTTTGGATAACAATACCTTACATTCAGGAATTGATAACAATTATAAATGATAATTACAAGTACGGCACGTAGGGTACCCAGTGACGCCATCATATCCATTCACAACAGAAACACAAAACAAAGCATTTAACCATTTCTTGTTTATGTTTCATTTTCAATATTGAAAGGCACCATATTACAAGATGAACCACCAAATCAATGCTGGGTGGCATGAAGTAGTTATACATGACATGTAGTATGCATAAACTAGCTATGGCACAGGTAATCTGTTGTCGCTACACCTGACATACTTGTTAAAAGCCATGCAGTATTTACTGTACATAATAAAATATTATGACAATATGATCAAAATACAACTATTTTACAAAACATGTTTTAATAACATTATTGTGGGTGGGTTTTTTTTAATGACAATTCATAGCTTGCTAATGTAATTTGTATCCTAAAATATTCACAAATTTCATTATGAATAAGCTTAACAGCTTTAAAATGAATGAATTCAATCTAAATGCAAAATATATACAGAATTCCATTTCAGTGGAATGATGTACCAACACATCCACTTCAACAAGAATAGTAGATGACAGTAGGTATTCTGTACACAGAGATGGAGTCTGACTGCAGTAAATCCTTATGTTAAGATTTTGTCTAATCTTAATCACTCAGCTGTTTAATAACTCTGGCAGACTCCACCCAGACTGGAGGATGAAGTCATTCTTTTCAGACAGTAACAACTGTGACTGGCCCATCCTGCTATCATAGACAACAGGCTGGTGACGTGTGGTAACTCTATCTGTCAAGTTACTGTACGACTAACAAGATCTCACTAGGCGTACACAGAACTCAATAGAAGTCTTCCTCATCTTCAGCTTTGACTGTTTTCTGTTGATTCTGAATCTGTTTCTGATTCTTGTACATATCAGCCACCTGAAACAGGGGAAAATATTCATTTACATTTTTTATATCACACGTATATCACAGCTTGTCACTTTAGGGCAGGAGGAATTTTTTATTTTTTTATTTTTTTCTGGCAATGGGGTTTAGAGTCGCTTTCTAGAATCTTTCACTAACATCACAGCTTGTCACTTTAAGGCAGGAGGAAACCTGCAATAACTGTAGCATTGAATGTTGCAGTAAACCTGTGAGCACAGCCTGACAGATATCTCATAATTGTCCATACTAGGTCATCATGGTCATACTGACACATGCAACATAAAATATCACAGACTGAAGATATCTTAAAACAAAAAACAAATCGATTTAAAAAAAGTGAATGCAACATGCAACCAGGCAGTATATCTCAGTATGTTATAAAAGTGTTGATTCAGCACAAACACAGCTAACTGCGTGTTGCTAAAGTGGTGATTCAGCATGTCAGCTTATTGACTGATATATGGGCAATATGATAATATACTTGAACAATACCACAACATGTAGAGAGCATGAGACCAATATAAAGAATATTATTAATATTTTCTAGTAATAATAATATTAGATATCCTTCAGTGATACTAAATTGTGTTCCAAATACAAGTGTAGCTAGAGTACTGAGCTTGTTAACATTGTACAAGGCGAGTTCCCTGCCGAGACGTAATGAGGAAATTGATATCCATTCAAGTACATACATAGAAATCAATCTTGCCGGACTACTTTACAGGCAGTCTGCCACCAATGTGAATGGCACGTGAAACACACAATCAAAACATCGCCAGTGAAGTCTTAATGCATATGATCAAGATAGAATCACAGTTACGTGTGTTTTTTCAAGGACACAAAATGAAGACTAGATTATAACTTTAACCAACTAGCCAATATGGACAATATATTCCACTTAACCCACCATGGTGAAAGATGTAGGATCAGGAAATTGCAAAATAAATATTTCTTTAGTATTAAATCTATTACTGCTCCAGTCACAATAATCTACACAGAAAAAAAAGCATGTGAAACTTATCCATATCTTGAGATCTTTTTCTCAGCTAAACATAACTCATTTTATGAGTGCTTCATTTCAACTGCAGTTCAAATCAAGGCACGAGTGAAAATCAAGTAAAACAGGCAGCTTCAATTGATTGAATTAATGCTTTATTTTGTAGCAGGAATATTTCACACATAGGCAGATTCAAATAATACCAATTGCATGTACTTTCAATTAAGGTAACAGAAAGGACATTTATGTCTACCTAACATAGTCGCATATATGTTTAGTAGTAATGCTGGCAACATGCCTACTAATCATATCTGATGGGATAACCTACTAATAAAATCTGATTGGATAACCTACTAATATCTATGATCGGATAACCTAATAATCATACCTATGATCGGATAACCTACTCATCATATCTGATTGGATAACCACTGTGGATAACCTTCCAATCATATCAATGATTAGGTAATAATGACTGCAGAAAACTACAAAATTATTAACAGAACAGTGTTCATTTACTGGGCTCATTTCACTGTATAAGAGTGTATATGCACTAAATTAGGATGTTAATCTGCAACAGACCTCTCAGATTATTGTAGCCTAATCCAACGTAATGAGTATTAATGTCAATGATATTGTGCTGGCTATACACGTAGGCCGGGCATGTGGTATGGATTATTATGGAATAAATATACATATAAATAATAGATTGTCTATTTATTCGGTCAAGTCAACATAACACAAACAAGTCCACATACTGTAGTCACATCAATAAAGGTGTGGCTATTCACACTCCGTTGCACTATAAGATAGGAGGGTCGTGTATAAGTGGACAAGATAAGAACAATAATTTTAATATTATTTAAAACTAATAATAATTATTTCTTTCAGTATTAAAGGCATAATATCACAGATATGTATGGCTATTTTGGACTTGTTCTTAGCTACAACTGCAAAGTGCATTTACTTGACATACATACAATCATGTTTGTACTTCCAAAAACCTTTCCACCGCTATATGGTAGATACCATTCTATACCAACCTTACGATATAGGACTTTGTCATTTATAACTCATGGTAAACAACCTGAATATTTTATTTTGCTTCATTATATTAATGCAAGGGGACATAGCTCAAGAGTGGTACAACTAAAATATAAAACGAAACGATTGCGATCCTTCACAGATCAGTTGATGCATCAAAGACAAGATAATTAATGCTTCGTAACCTGAAGTCATATAAGATATGAAAATTGTGATAACTATCGATTGTTGGAGAATAAGTGCATTAGTACATAACAACTTTTGGGTGGAAAAATCAAACGTATGTAGTCTCAGATAGAAATTTGTCTGTCCATTATTTAGGTAAACCATCTGTGATAGCATGCTTTTAACCACCCACATTAATAATTACTAGTTGGATACTTTATTAGGAAACATTTAACACTATTTCCTCTTCCTATGGATATTAGTATTAACTGGATGACAAATCTGAACTATTAAAAAAGTTCATGTGGGTTCATGAAAAATACTGAACTAGCATTACCTGTGAGGCCGTTGTTGCTTCCTCAGTTTTCTTGTCGTCACGGATACGTAGAAATCTGGGAAATCTTAACGATATTCCCTTTTCTGGATCAACCTGAAAGTTCACAAGAAATATCCCATTACTATAGTGTATACATATAATTATATGTCAGTGCTGATTTCACCTTTGACCTACAGTACCCAGCAGACCTCATAACACACAGCAGATATTGTACATGGGCTGGATACCATCATTTTCAAAACAGAAAAGAAACTCTGAAAAGTGAAAAAAGAATTCAAGATGGCAGCCTACTTACCAGGCCCGCTGCTGCCTTGTTGGTAGGGGATATTGAGAGGTCGGCGGCCTTGATCTCCCACACCTGTACGGCGTCAAACCAGTGGTCAGGCTCGTGCGCGGAGTCGTACTGATAGTAAGGCTTGGGGCCGTCTATGAGGTGCTCCTTGAGGAAAGTAGCATGTTTCTCTAAGTACTCGTCAGTGAATCCAGTGCCAATCTGAAACAAAAAACATGTAAATTCCTTTGATATGACCTGTAATGATGAATTTGGCTACAGGAAGACATATTCTAGCTACATGTAAATTTATATTGGTATATTGTGTGGTATATTGTGAGGAAGGATAATTATAGAATGAAAACAAAACACAATCTATCAAGGTATCCATCAACATCCAGCTAATTATTTCATAGATGTACGATAGAATTCATAGAACACTACCTTGCAGATAGACTGAAACTCTTCGTTCTCGTCATCATAGCAGGCCAGGAGAAAGCCGCCGTACACGCCCGTTCTCTTCCCGGTACCCAGGTAACCACCAATGGGTACCACATCCAGGGTATCCCCCACACCCTCCAGGTAATCTTTCTTTACCTGAAAAACATTTAACTTGTATCGATGTCATCCGTGTGCAGTTTACAGATACTCCGTTTACAGATACTCAGTTTACAGATACTCAGTTTACAGATACTCCGTTTACAGATACTCCGTTTACAGATACTCAGTTTACAGATACTCAGTTTACAGATACTCAGTTTAGTTTACAGATACTCAGTTTACAGATACTCCGTTTACAGATACTCCGTTTACAGATACTCAGTTTACAGATACCTCCGTTTACAGATAATCCGTTTACAGATACTCAGTTTACAGATACTCAGTTTACAGACACTCAGTTTACAGACACTCAGTTTACAGATAC
>JAULBP010111105.1:0-18233 GCA_032355345.1 Lepetodrilus pustulosus | reverse complement strand
ACACACACGCGCGCGCGCGCGCGCATACACTACTCCACTACCTTCCGTCAAATACCCTGGGAGCACTGCCTATTAAGAACTCCGTTTTGCTTTAGCGAGGATCACTGTGAATAATTATAATAAATTATCTAGACAAGCCTGTGCTGCGTTGGCTCTAAATAGAGCGACCAATCCGAAGGTAGTGGAGTCACAATAGCTTGGGTTTTCGAGGATGCCTCAAGCCCAGCTTAGAAATTTGGCAGACAGATTCCCCACTATATAGCTACTGCCCCTTAATTTCTTTTGTTGAGCATACATGCTTACAATGCCTATTGATTCTACAGAGAACGGCAGTGGCTAGTCTTTCGGACTTTTAACTGTTATAGATTTAAAAGTTGTTTCCGTCGCAGAATGCCAGGAATACCTAAGAATAGCTGTAAATTAAGAACATGATCATGGTGAAGTAATCCCAACCATCGGGGCAGAATATTTAGGTTATGGGAAATAATTATTATGTTTCTGTCAAACACGTAAGGTTGAGGAGAATTATAGTAGTTTTGTAATGTGTGCATTCTGTCGTCATCGTAGTACTTCCGGTCAGGACCAGAAGATATAGTCTAATGCTAGATATTGTAAAATGCTAGAATAAACGGTTGTGGTAAAATTGGTATCTATATATAAAAAAAAAACATCGAATTTATACAATTTAATATACGATGAGCACTATGAGAACAAACTTGTATTCTTCCACTGTGGAGAGAAATCTAGTTCGGTATACGTGTTTTTTTCTTGTACATTGTAGTCTAGTTTCAATTTTGTTAATTTTTTTAGCGAACTTCAATGCCAATGGCTGCCTATAAAATGCACAAACGATCGTCTGAATCACTCTGATTGGCTAATTATGTCTACGACCGATGACCATTCAATTTAACGTAGTATTGCTGCAAGGGAAGACAATTCGCTCTGTTTTTGCTGCAAACCGCAAAAAAACAACACGCTGGAGTTACAACACTAACGAATACTCGAGGCAATTCGTAATGCATCTCAGTTCGTTAAACATTACCACGATATACATGAGCCTATTGGTGTCATCAACGCACAAAAGGTGTCTGTGATTCTTAATAACGGTTTCCTGGCATGAATCAGTCCAAGTTAATGCATATCAAGTGACTATCTTCAGGCTTGGATTCCTGCTGCGTCCAATGGAAACCTCCGTCCTGTTGTCCTATATCCGCCTAGAGCTTCCAACGTCTTCTGATCTGACCTTTATATGCCACATTTGAATTGTAGAACACGTCCTCGCAAGTCCCGGTTATAGTAGAACGCTGACTGTTGACACACACAGAATCTCAGGACTTAGCTTGATTATGGGTGGCTCACGATAACGTTATGTCTGTTGGTTCAGTAAGAACCTGCAACCCTCCTCACAGACTCCATTCGGTCCTCCCTCCTCCTCTTCCGTCTTCACCCACTTCAATTCCGTCCTCAAATTTCTCTCCGTCTTACAACCCTTCCTTTCCCCCACCCCATCTCGTCCCCCACCCCATCTCGCCCCCCACACCTCTCGCTACATGTCGACGTTTTCGTCCACGTCTTTCACAACACGACATTGGATAAACACCAAAGTCCATTCAAACAGCAAACGTGTTTCCAATAAGGTCGAGGCAGACGAACGGTATATTTGCACGGAATTTGCATGTAAAGTATGTGCTCCCCTCGAGGCTCGCAAATTGTGCGCTAACTTCTGGAGCTAACTGGCTAAATTCAACTCAGCGGTGCTTACTGCGCGGAGTCTTGTGTAGAGGGTGGCGAGTTCTCTAGGACGCCAATATCCTGTCTCCGTTAAAACATACAGCGTGCTGTAACAAGTACGTGAACACTTCCGCCGCGACACCGCGTCTACTTCCGCACAACGGCTCTGCAATGTTACGACGTCTCATCGGCGTAGTAATACTTTTAAGCGGTTCATTGAATGAACTTCCGCCAAATATACATGGTCATGTTTTCTTGAGATAATTTCTTAACGGTATTCAATGGGGAATAAAAGGATCACATTATTGGCCATGTTGTTTTGGAACAATTTAGATGCATCGATATGCTCTGATATGTCGCAGTGTTCTGTTGCGTCTTTACATGATGTCAAAGTACTCTGAAACTGGTGTGTGTGTGTGTGTGTGTGTGTGTGTGTGTGTGTGTGTGTGTATCTGTGTGTGTGTGTGTGTGTGTGTGTGTGTGCTTGTGTGTGAGTGCGTGTGTTTGGTGGTTGTGCATTGGGGGTGGGGTGCACGCGCGTGTGTGTATGTGTTCGTGCGTGTGTGCATGTCCGCGTTTATCTGGGTCTGCTTATACATTGATTCAAAGCCAAGCCACGTTAGACTTACTTTCATAAACCATGACACATGTTCTCACGAAACGGATACGATATCTGCGTTATTGTGTCAGAGTCTGACTCCTAACCTATGGCAAGAGGTCCTCATCATATCCGTATCATAATAGTGTACCTAACCTTGCGTCCGTATAACCAGATCTAGAACACAACGATCAAAGCTACACTACAGATGACTTTTGCCAACGAATCAAGAGACTCGTGAACTAACTTCATTTACCACATCTTATTCTGCTTGTATCTCTTCCCACTCATGTAACAATTTAACAGACGAGTGAAGAAAATGAGCGCTTTGTCAGAATCATTTATGTTAAATCCATGATTAATTGGATTTTTATATTTCTTTTCGGATTTTTTATTTTTTAGCTTAATTAATTATTTTCATGTGATGTAACTCTTCTGGCTATGTCTAGTGCCTACGGACACCCACCTACCCAGTCTTCGTGGATTACCATATCAATGGAACTTTAGTAGCATAGTTCTCCACATGCATTTGAATGTTGCAAACTTCACGTTGTTAGAGTGATTGTTAACCAGTCATGGAAGAAGCAAGATCAGTTTAATTAACCAGAGAGCTTATACAACATTGCTTTCTTTGTCTGTGGTCATTGAAGTAGTTCAGCACTCTGACTAATGTGGTTTTTTGGGTGGACATGTTCCATAAGATGTTAGTCACTAAGTGAAGAACGACAACTTGTAAATCATCTTCATCAATAGTCAGTACACTATGTTCATACAACACGTACCACAGCAAAGTCGATGCTTAATGATTTTAATGAGGAGTAAATCATTGTATTACTTACCTATGTATGTTTACTATTTTAGATTGCATATATAATACGTATTTGTTTTTAAATTAATTAAACAAGTTAATCGTATTTTTTTTCTCCATTTATTACTGAACATCCAACTGATCATATGAAAGTTATTAGCTACCAAATATAGTTGTTTCAGTCCAATAGGTATTGGACCTTGTGTGTAACAAATATTGCGCGACATGCATTGACAAACGTATTCTGTGGGTATAACACCTATTTTGCTAACCTCTTGAATATAATTTGGAATCAACTTTGAACTTCCGTCCCTTGATAATAACAGGACAATATCAACATGAATTACCTCCCTTTGTGACATATTTCAACATTTTATTCCGGTTAAAAATTGGTCTTTGCCATGTAATTGTACAAACGAAATCGAAGCGATTTACTTATGCTATTTGGAGAACTAACAATTGTATGCCTTGCTGTGACACCGCTGATTAGCTAGGGATGTTAATTGGAAACCAAGGCTGATGCTTGGCTCTAAGCATACTGTCCATGTCTGACAAGTACAGCCATACCCGCATATGAGAACAAGTGGAGAAAACGCCCCGACATTGGTGAATGTTAACTATTATATGGTAAACAAAGCATACTCAGAACGCATTAAAATGCATGTACGTCTGTGATTTAGTCTCAGAGCATTAGGTAAACTGTCAAGTGTAGGCCAATTTATTGTAGTGTTACGGTATATCAGCTGTATAAGATATATAGTGTATGGTTATAGTGATGCATATAGATAGTGTTTTCTTTTGGCGATCCGCTTAAAGTGGGATGACAAACCATGACACCTGCTATACAACAACCAGCATTGGGTGAAATAGTATCGAAATAAGTACGAGCATTACTAATAACGTTCAAAGCTTGAAATATACGTTTTGAAACATTTAGTTTCCTTCGAAAGTACAGCAGTATGCGTATTTGAGCGTGATTTTAGGTGATGGATAGTATCAATAATGTCGTGGTATTGTTGTAGTTAGTTAGAAAACTGAATAAATATGTCGATGTATGTCTTAATTAGAATACCATGTGATTTTCCTAAACGCGTTGAATATATCAGCATGCCATACTATCTCCTTTATGTCGGTTGAAGCGTGCTGTCAGTGAAGGTCTCATACTCAGTATACATGTTATGCGGTTTTAGTACTTACTCTGCTATTAGTGTCTGCTTTAATAATGCCATTATTCTTATTGGCAGTGTACACTTATGCAATGCGGGCCAGTACCGTTCTCAGTGAGGTGTCATTCAAAGACCATGATACATGCCACCGGGGTATCTCTTACTCAGTGTTAAGATGTTACGGTAACTACCGTCGGGCACTGGCGGTGTTTAAGAAATCCTGGAGCGTTCCTGTCTCTAATTCCACTTCTAGTCCTTTCATCGGCGGCTTGGCTGACATTCTTCTGTGCAAGGTACTGGTGAAAGACAGCTATATTCAGTCAGACATGCGCACACGAACGCGGCTGGGTTTTTCTTCTTTTTCTTTTTTTGCAAAGTCATTCTCTGGTCTTGATGACGATACCATCCAGCCGAGTTCAGGGCAAGTATAAAACCAGACCCACCGGACTTTCGTTCTCAGAGGCACCATCATTGTCTCGATCGGGGCTGGTTTAGTTTTAAGGGATGCCCAAAACTGGATTTTGGAAGTTCTTCCAATACTGAAGGAGTTTTTAAGATGGTTTGGACTGGGTGTTTGTATTGTTTCTGGTCAACTGTTATATGTTTAGATATCATGGCTCACTTTCTGTCAATGAACCATCGTGTCCAATGTTCTTGAGAAAACATCACTAGTTATTATTATTTGGAGACGATAGAGGCCGTCCCTGGTTTCTCTCTTATTGATTTATGGGGCACACAAACTACAGTTTATTGTCAACGGATGTGTTTTTCACTGTTTTAGCAATTTGGGCATCTTAAATGATTCTATCTGAGCAAACTGAATACGGTTACGAGTTGTTATAAGCGCATGACCACCGTTAAGGAATGTTTGGTTGCAGGACCGTTTTCTGGATACGTTTTGCGCAACAGACCGAAATGTATTGCACGAGTTAGCGCCAGTAGTTTCATGGTAAAATTATTTACGATATATTTTATGGAAAATAAACATGTGACTTGTCATATCTCGAGAGTTTTGTTTCGAAGATACCCCGTCGCGTCCAGCTGTGAATCCGATACTTGTGTAACGTTCTGAGGAGATTCGCATGTAACTAGAAAGCTGCTTGTTTTATATACCATGAAATATTGCGCAGTTCCTACGGGTATTTCGATTAAGAAGCCCTACTGTTTACTTGTGTCAATTGGCATATGTTAGGGTTGAATACCAGGAGCTATTGGATTGCAGTAATGTTCTTTAAGGATGTCGCCGTGACCACATCAACGTCGGAATTGCCACGAAGGAATTATTAGAAAACACCTACAACAGTTTAGAATAGTCCAAACACGTCTGATGTATCGCGAGAGTTATTGTCATGTATGCATACCGTAATTTAATATCATGTAATTTCTATTTTATTTTAATTGTGGTTTAGAGCCTCTTTCAATATATATTTTTACACATATCACGGCTTGTCAGTTTATGGCAGGAGGAATCCCACAGCATCCGTAGCGCTGAATGTTGCAGTAAACCTGCGAGCACCGTCAGAATGGTACTGAAAGACCAAGGATGATAACTGCATTTCCACGGTACAGACAGCGCATAGTACAATGAACGTTCGCGAGCATTGATGGTAACTACATTTGAACCCAGAACCTTTGGCTCCGACCTACACACGTTCTACGAATGCGCTAGCACCCGCCCCACTATTTAATTGATTTGGTTACTTACCCATTCCGTTTTCCTTATGTATGTGCTATTTTAGCAAGGTCTGCACACTGTCTTGTGTAACGTTCTCCAACAATACCCTAATATTGAAACGCATCATTCTAGGTGTACGTATTTATTGTCTACACCAATATTGATACGTCCAATGTGTGTAAACCATATTAGTATTGGTCCTCAAACGGTTAGCTTGGTTAGAGCCTCGCCAGGTTATCTTTGGCAGAGACGCCATCATTGAAAGAAAAATCGAAGCCGTCCTTTTTTATGCTCGTTATTTCTTTTCTTTTTTGACTGGCTCGGAAAGACTTCTTAGTCAATGAAGGGGATGTAAACATATCATTGAGTAAGAGAGTTTAGACAGCCTAGTAGATCAGAGAGGCCAGATTGCCTTGTAATGTAACATAATCTCTACCAGAAAAGACCAGAGTGAACAGGTTGGCGCCCTATGGTTGCATGTGTAACAGGATCACATACAATCACGTATCGCTCTCCGGGTGCAAGAGGAAACTCACATTGTTTTACATATATTCAATTTCTACATCGTTTTTTATCCGAGCAGGCGTATTACAGACAGAATGACAGGCATAGGCATTTACATACATCATCCCGTAGATATCAGCAGTTTCGGCTAGGATCGGGTTTGCTTCCGTGCCAGAGGTCGTATTTGTCTGTAGTTACACATAGTGGTGCTATATGTCGCTTATCAGATAGCTAGGGTAACGGATATGTTGATAAACGTACGTGTTGCTACACTTCATGTTCTTGACGGAAGTAGATGAGGTATACTCTATAGCCGAGAGGCGTCGCTGAAACAAAGCTTGTATTGGTGATGTCTTGCACTGGATTTGCCATCAGAGACATATGGGTGCAGTAGTTCCTTGGTATGCATAGCATGGGAATAATGGAGCGGACATAAAAAGAAAAAGAAAGTTGTATGCATATTTAATTCACGCCAATGTGTTCTTGACCAGTGTAATATTATTAATAGCGTTCCTCTAGATTTAGTATTGAGGAAGAATTCATAAATGAAAATGAATACGCGTAAGCCAATGACAATGAATATAGCACATACCCAGTACACACGGTAGCGGATGAAAAAATATTTGAGGATGATTCGTATGAGTGTCAATGTTGTATAGTTCTATAGAACGCAATGGTACATTAATATATGTCTAACGAAAGGACGTGACATGTTAATATGAATAAGAAGAGTCAAGTCAGCAATAAATCCATTCATTCTACTTTCAAATGTTACTGGCATCGTATATGATAGCATGTCCGTGCTACGGTATGCAGTTGCTGGTATTGAATCGCATTGGCTGGTGGAAGGTGGATTATAACTTTACATGATCTAATTAGGAATATATTTATAATACGTTATATATAGTGTGTAGGATAGTTCACACATGTCCCCAAAACTGTATCGTGTCGTACATATCATGTATTCCCGGGGTTTCGTCTCAGACATTCAATAAATACATTACTTAATAAGTTTAAGACTCCACTTTCATGTCGGAAAGAGTTAGATATGAAAGTAGGAGCATGGATACATTTCAATCATATTTCCTATGTGTGTACTTCAGTGTCCACTGTGAAGCGATAAATTCCAGAGGCTGGGGAAGGAATTCAAAGCCCTCCCCTGCTGTTAGTTGACTGCTATCCAGACATCTCGAGGAAAACATATCAGCTAGATTTCTCTAATACCGCCCCATACAGCCCTCCGTCTTATCTGTGTCACAATCTACTCACATCTAGTCGGTGAAAATGACAACGTGTCAGTCAAAGTGTTGGTTTGAAAGATCAAACCGGAGCCGTATTATTCTCGGGAGCGTGGCGCCAAAACACGAGATAAATATATATCTACCCCAAAATAAGGAATTATAGAAAATGAAGTTAAATTGAAGTTCCTAAATAAATGTCAGTGACCGTTTGCACTTAACTCTGTCTATGGTGCCGTTAAATTATTTGCGCTGCAATTGGAACGCGTTTAATGGACCAAAACAGGTTCTCTTTATATCGAGGGGATTGAAAGTGGCTATGTTTCTCAAATGGAGTGATAGGTACACTCTGAATTACTTGTTTGCTATTCCGTGTCGAATTTATATGAATGGGCGAAGGTGTGAACCTTGCGAAAACATGTATTTAGGGACTATCTAGGGGGATTTAGGTTGGTGTATAGTGAATTGACTCCTTCACACCTTGCCGTGAACACATTAGGTGACATTCTACCTAAGACAGGGTTTCGCACGGACTTGATGTTGGATGTTCTCTGATAACAGGTAACATACCATTTCGTTATTGCCAGTCTACCTTGATTGCATGTCTAATACTTTGAATACTAAGGAAAGTGGGGATATTTAATGTGTACAAAAAAAGATAATGGACTGCAAAAGGTCTCGAAGAGAACGGCAAAAACGTATGTTTTATTCAATAGTTTCCCCTCACTTATTTACTAATAATGTAATGCTATTTTGGTTAATACATTTAAATGCATAAACATTTAAACTACGAATAAAAATATAATTGTCAATGTTTTATCTAAAATGTAGTAACCACATTTCCTATTCCTGTGAGAAACACCCGTGTTACCTGACAGTTTACAAAGTAGATGTGGATTGTTGACACACTATCATTCGGACACATTATACCATTACATATTTATTATAGTATATTGAAGATAACAACAGCATCTCTTATGATTTACATTGTGCACGTGGCTGTTAATACTAATAGTTACATTAAGTGATGAAGCAGATACTACGACACATGATACCAACTAGTAACTGTCTGTTAGTGTTTCATGTTCGTGTATTGGTATTTCATTAGGACTGTGGACTGCAAACTTCGTAATGAGATAATTTAGTCTCATTCCCTCGAGGTAGTCTCATAGATATATCGCTCCGATGTCTTCAGCGAAATGCGATACTCCAAGCACAAGTGACCTTTCATGGTGACGTGAATCTCGTCGCTAGAAATACGCCGTGTATATAGACGCATACACGCACGCATACACACACACACGCACACACACACACATGAACACACACACACACACACACACACGAACACATACACACACACACACACACACACACACACACACACAGACACACACGCGAACACATACTCGTGTGGTCAGTATCGTTATTAGTTCACATGCTACTATAGTTTAAATCATTATCTTATTAAATGAACAATGCAGGCTAAATGATTACTAAAACATGAAAGCTACATAAATTTATTTATTTCCAAATATTCAGTAGTTGTATCATGACGCGTGTATAATTATCTGCTTTCTGGTATGTAGATTTCACGTTATGTTGAACATGTCAATCAACGTAAATCATAATAGGTCATTAATCATAGGAGAAGTGTTGACAGTCGCGCAAATCTCTTAACCAAAATGACCACTACATTTTGGAATAAGAATTCGGATATGTTTTCATCTCATTCAGACGTGGAACAGAAGAAATGGTAAACACACACTGCTAAGATAATACACCGCCTAGTAACAGTTCCATCAGGTTAAAACAAACACGACGATTTCCAGAACAAGAATGGCGGTATATTTGTTGACGGTAGAAAATGTGATTAGTAAACCGTCATTCATCATGTGGGGCTGACGGGTTTGTCGTTGATCATATAATGCTGAGTGTTAATGCGTCTCACATGGGCAACGAGTATTACAGGGTCGTCGGCCAATGCCGTTATTTGTTTATACTAATCTGTTTATTCAGCTCAGTGACGTCAGCGTCCGCAGTGGCGTCTCTCTCCGTTGATTGGTTGGGAAATCTGGAAACAGAAATAAGAAAAAGTATTGCACATGCCGATTTCCTCTGATTCTGAGAATAATGGTTCTTTTTCGTTCTGGTTTCGTTTTTTATTATTATTATGTTTTAATTTATTTGTTTTCTATTTAATTTAATATGTTTTTAAATTATCTGATGCTGTATTGTCTTAGCTATTTACCGCCGTTAAACGGGCGTTATTCCCTTTATTCCATTGCTGTTATAATGTATAGTTATAGACGAAAATATATGATCAAATTTACATATCATACAAGTAGTGCCTATATTACAAATAAGGAAATCGTAGACAAATAGTGTTGCCATAATAGAACTGTTGCTTCCGTCCTCGTAAGAACGTGTGATACGAGCATTGATGTCGATGGCATAGATGTTAAATTCCCCCTTTTGTGAAAAACAATGGAATAACGGTAATGGTGTTCACATCTGACAACACGTCATTTAATGAACTTCCAACGTGCGATATTCAAACGAGTACGTATCCGTGCGTGACGTACGACATCAAACTCCACATTAAGCATAGTTGCTTCAAACTGATATACATTTGCTTGACATAAAAGTGAGCTTTGTTTCGATATGAATATGTTCTTTCGGGAAAACAGTTCTAATTTTATGGTTCAAAGATGCCAAGGCTATGTAAACTGTGTTTTGATACATAAGCACCTTTATCTATCGCCCCATGTACACTGACGGATGTAGAATACATCAAGTCAATCTCTCGTGTTGCAAGCGCTGTGCCTAAGTCAATATAAAAACTATAGAATATAGACGTGAGATCACAAAGGCGGGTTGTTTTGAAATTAAAATTCCAAATCCGTAAATTTATGAGGATAATGGGAAAAACCAGTGGCTATTTTCTTTCACGTAGTTCTTTCAAAGAAAACATGTTGTCCATATGGACTTATGTGATGTATGATTGTCGTAATCGAGCTGATTTTGTTTTTGCAACGTGAAATATGTGTTTGTCCTTCATCCATATTAGTGAAAACATGTTAATTTGCCATATCGTAACAAATTACACAAACCTACATTCAGAAATTACTCAGGTATTAGTGCAAATTTACAACAAAGACGCATAAATGACCATGGTGAGTATACCCACATCAAACCGGCTTTTAATCATTAACAAAATGTGTTTCCAATGAACTAGAAGTACACTAGTTTCCATAAATTGTCAATTGTTTGTTTTTATAACGACCTACTTATTTCTAAATGGCTCTTTAACGTACACAGATGACATCCACAAAGGTCAAACACATAAAAATGACTATTATTAAATTATTCAGATCCAAAACCGTATCAAAAATACACTTCTGCTGAGATTCTTTTTCTCACCTGTCGGCAAAGATGAAGGGAAGTATGCCTTTTAACGTTTTCGTTGAGAAAAATCGTCTCATTGTTCTCTGCCTTCTAATACAGGAGTCTGACAGACAAAGGCATGGGTAAGCCTTGGTTTGAAGGGAACCTGTGGACATATTTGGGCCTTTTGGGAAAGGGGTCGTATCTGGACTCGGACCGGTGTGTATTCGGACAGTGGTCATTATGAGTGATCCATCATGCCGACATGTCATCCCTGTGTTAAAGGGAGTGTAACCGCCGGAACCCTAATGAGATAATTGGAACGCCAAGTCGAGATTCTAGCTGGGAACCTGCGGGATGAAACATGCACCGCGTGCTGCTTGCACAATCATTTAATTGGCTAGAGCCAACTCAAGTCCCTACCAATTTGTGTTTGAAATTTTTCTTGGTTCCAGCGATTAATTGTCTTAGGTGATACAATGTATTTTTTTTCTTTCTTTTTTGAATTCGGAAATTAAAGATTTCAATCCAGAAAATTAAGATGGATTGGTGAAAGAATACACATGGTCATTGGTCCTTTTTAACTATAGAACATTGCATTCATTGGCTCAGTCCATATTCCATAATAGGTCGATACATGTATTAGACATATATCTACCTACGCACCTCGCTTCATGATCGGTATATACATGTAATTTATAATATTCTTTTCTCATTTTCGGTCAGGTTGTTTCAAATATCAAACGATGCATTTCGTAATACATCATATCGTTGTAATACTGGAAATTTAAAAGTGCGTAATATCTATATTTCTATAATATCGTGTGCATTGTAGTCAAGTAAGCAAACATGATATTAGATGCCCATTCATACAAACATAGCTGGAAATAGGTTGTATATATGACAACAACTTCGAATACTATTACAAATATGGATTGTAATAATAGCATACGAACAGATTTGTCATGCCGATGCACTCATGGAGGATTGAGAAAAGTATAAATACTAGTAATAATGTTCAGGCTGTGATATTTTTCACAATAAAAGGTTTAACTGTCTCGATTCAAGCATTGACAACATGCACAGCAACACACCAGACTAAATATTCAATAACCTATTCGAGATATTATTTATTACTGATACATCTGTCAGATGCAATATCGATATGTTACATATATAATTATTCAAAGCCGATTAACCGAGCTAATATTCCACATGTATCGATAAGCAACGGTGTTCAGAGCCAGTGGTCTACACCATTCCGCCTCTCTCGTCCCTCCCCCTCTACCCCCCACCTCCCCCAGCCCCCTTCCAACACCCTCATCACCAGTCCCACCCGTCGACGACGTTGTGCGATGACATGCATGCAAGCGTTCTTCTAATGATTTATGAGCTAATGTTAGTTGCCAATGACTGACAGAGGCGTAATACTGTAGGGTGCGAACTCTCTTCGTAATAACTCCCTTTATCTTCACTTTGTTCTGAGAAAATTAGGGGATACTGGACAGAAAATTGAGACAAAGTGCATTTTAATTAGAAAACAAGGTAGCTGTAATATTAGATTTATCGTTTTTGTTTCCCTAATATAATTGCGCATCCTCTTGCTTGTCAAAATAGATGATTCTTTTTCTGGCTTCGTAGCCGAAATTAATGTCTGTGTGCATTGCATTTCATTTGTTAAAGATTTAGAGATATTGATAGAGAAGTATGTCACCGTCACTGTTATTCGATGATGTTTGTATTAAATAATGTTTCATACTGATAAATTATTGTTTCTGTAGAATCTCCATACAGGGTGAAAGTAAATAGTTTGAATATAAATTATATTGATTGGTATTATATTTACATGAAATAAGCCACTACAATACTGTCTCCTCTGACCTGAGATCTGGTCTTGCTTAATTGGTCGAAGGGGGTATTTTGGATAGGAGTATTTGGAATAGGACAGGGTGTGGCACAGATTAACTGCTCCTGTTGTTTCCATCTCCAAGTGACGGTCATCTGTAATTATTAAGATTAATAATTGTAATAATAGTTCTACTACGACGATACCACGACATTACCACCACCACCATAGACGCTACAGGCATTTACGTTACTGCTGCTACTACAACAACTACTACTGCTAGTTAATACTACTAATACTAATACACCAATTACTACTGTTACGAATTCTACTATTACGTTTGCTACTGGTGCAACGGCGGATGCTGTTATATACAAAAAAAAGAGGCATAAATATGAATGCTCTTTTTATTAATATTTTATAATCAATGCTATACTCGCTTCTGCAAAACAACTACAATTATTATTATAATCAATTATACTTTACACATGTCTTAAGTTATTGTATGCAGTAGCAACTTTCCACAATATACGATCATATTTTTTCTTAGGATTTTGTTTGCAAATTATATATTCGTATACGGACTTACACAGTACACGTGTAGGTACTTGAAAGCGAGAGTTATTTACTCTCTACGTTTAAAATTGGGCAGGTAAGCACCGACAATTCTCTTAGTTTGGTTAGCGTTGTCCGAGACCCGCCCCCTCGCTGTGCGGAAAGGCCACTGGACATTGTCCACTCAGCACCGGCCAAAGAAGGGTCCATCCATCACTGATTCGTCTCGCCCCATGTCAACAGTCAAAGTCCAGCTTTGTTTAAAATGTTCTCTGTCAGATTATAATTTGATATACCTCCTGCGACTAGACTTTCGACACATATGTCCATTTAAACCCTCCCTCATCTGGAATCTTGAACAATCCCAATGGTTTGATTTATTGTTCGATGAATACTGTTTGTTAGTTGTACTTGTGCGATGAATATCCTCTGTTATAAATGTGACAGTATAGTATACCTCACGATCGAAATGCATTACGAAAACCCACTTTATCTTGAACTGAATATCGCCGTATATAAATACTAGTAAAATACAATGATAACCGTAGCATTTAAATTATATTTCAATGTAGGCCTATATGCGTATCAAAGTTCATAATGTAAAATTGTTTGTAATTGTATGTGTCAGAGTTGCCCATAGTATAGATGTTCTGATGCGCATGTTATAGATTAATATTAGTAACAAAGCAACGGCTTTCACAAACATATGGGTATCTTCGACATGGGCTATTCTGATTATTTTTGAAGCGTTGAAATTAGATTTGAGCAAACCATCTATAGATGTCCTTTATACATGTATAGTGAACTGCGATGTACCAAAGCGAGCATCATTACTACTTTCATCTTAAATATTTAATGAGTTATTGATTGTGTTCATTACTAGCCTGGTGTTGGTAAATACAGAATGACATGTCATCACAAGGATTCTATTTGTAATAATAATTCTGATAATTCAGACTGTTTTGTCTTGAAAACGTTTCCTTAAAAAATATATATAATTTTTTTTCAATAAGACAATGACATATGCATATTAAACACTCGCTAAAACATAGATATATACATGGTCATGGTTGTTTAGCTCTTCTTCTGGGATACCCTGGGGTGTTTACGTTGCTTGTTAGATTGACAGGTTTAGTAAATCTAAAATAAAAGACCAAAGTTTGGTAGCAAACGTTTCACAGCCTGCGGACATGTTTTCAAACACGTCAAGTGTCGTGTTTTTATTGTGCAGCACAGTGTTCACTTTGTTCACGTATCTGCATACAATATCAAACGGCCACACCTCAGGCATATGGTTTGTGTATCAGTCGAGCAATATGTAATGTTTTTTACTCCACATTTTGAAAAGTTTCGTGTTTCGCAAATGGATTTTTCACGTATGTGTGCATATTCAATATAACAGGTTCGAGCTCAGAAATTGTAGTGGTTTTCAAGGAGTCCTAAATATTGCTTGTGTCAAAGATATATAACTACAAATTCATTGCCATAGATAGTTTGTATACGACATACAAGTAAAATAAATATTCCCGATTTGGTAAAATATAAATGGAGACGTTAGAATACGTTATAGTGACAACACTGTGAATTGTAATCGAATACATTAATTATATTTAAATAAGATATCTATACTAATATTATATTAGTATATTAACGTTGTTGTATAATAGAAAGATATACTCATATATAATAAACAGTGATATAGATAATCGTAATGCCCAAACCCATTTTTCGATATTAAATTCAATATAATACGATACTACACTAACAAAGGCATGTAGATAATCGTTTTAAAAGTGCCTACATATTTATGAAATAAACATTGCTATATATTAGTGACATTCATGTAAAAAACATATATCTCCAATTAATGAGTGGGTGTTAGAAAGTTGGGTCAAATTAGTATGTTGGATGCATACTTCAAATTTGTTTGCAAATGCATACCTGTGTGAGATTGTATATAACATTAAACATTCAAATGTATTCCTGCTCTAAATATAACCTCAATAGCAATCGAATGTGAATGACGCGATTATATTACACAGATAAACATAATAAATGTAAGAAATACCTGGAAATTAAACTGACTGCTATTTGTTGATAATGTATTACAATTATGCATGTGTTCTCATTTAATATATAGCATTAATAATGTTACTACAAAATAAATATATATAGTTCCAGTGGTTATCGATCTATTTTAATTATTTAAAATTAAAAATGTATAAGTACGCTATTTAATGCTTACCTCAATAATATCCAGTATCAATGCATTTGTAACAATTTAAAACATTAAACAGGTGTAAACTATTAGGCAAGATGAAGGTAACGTTCGTAATGAAGTAACGCATTGATTCAGAATAAGAGAAAGTATTTTGTTTGTTTAAAAAAAATACTGAGAGTTGTTGACTGTTCTGAAGTTGTATTAGATAATTAAACATGACTTTAATTAACAGAGTCTTACCTTGGTCACTTCCGGCATTGTCCGCTGTGACAGCAGATTTTTCAAGAATTGTTTAACACGTGCTTAAGAATTGCCTGGTCAATTCGGTCGTTTCATACACAAAGCATTCGTAGCACCTCTCCTACCGCGCTCGGACGTGTGGAAATAACTCCTTAATTCATTATTTGTAAACGCTATTACAATTTCCAACTACAAGCTTACCCAACGACGAACTGAGAAAATTGTCGTACGTTTTAGTCGGCTAAGGTATTTAAAGGAAACTTTTGTCAGGCCTGGTAATTTCCTTGATTTATATGGTCTTGGAATAATTGATGCGACTTTCATAGCCCTGAAATGTTTCAATCCACGTGTTCCATTTCAGATCACGGTAAACAGAGCGAAATACGAGCGGCCGCTGATTGGTGGACGGGGAGTCACGTGACCTGAGAGACTTGTAACATGCAGTGATAACTTGGGAGCGATAGTATGTCTGCTGCTTCTCAGAATGAAATAAAGTTTGGAATTCGAAAGATGCAGAAATCCTATTGCGAGCAAATGCCGTCTTACCAAGGTTTCTACCCATCAGAAAACGGATACAAGTATGACAATGCATACAACTACAACGCGATGGCCCCGGAATCAGCTGGGTATTACGGTCCTGCGAGCTGCTCGGTTCCGAACCAGAATGGACCCAGCAGTAACGAAAACTGTATACAGGAATTCGGAGACAGCCAATATAATAATTCCTGTATGCAGACCTCTGCAATGCCGTGCAGTGGACCAGGAGTTAATAATTTACACCCGAACTCGTCGATAAAGCAGGAAATATATCCTTGGATGAAAGAATCGAGACAGAACTCCAAACAGCGGCAAAGCGTGGCAGGTAAGTCTAGATCTCCACATGATGTACGAGTTCCGAGCTGCGACACGGCAATAAACGTTGCAACCATTACCATCGTAATGCAAGGGCCCTCGTCGCCAGTGTCTATTAGTAGTAATGACGCGGGCAGTGACAAAGTGATGCGTCACACTTGGAAGAAATTTAAACATTTATCGAGTGTGTTTTTTTTTTACTCTTTAAGTGATAAACGAGATTTAGATTGTGTCGTTTGCATTCGTTTAGGTGTTTACTTCCTGTGCTTGCCCTTGGAATTGAATAGCGGAGTTATAGACATTTTTAATATTCCCTGTTGTACATGTGTTTAATGGGATGCTACTTTTAACTATTAATGTATGTTTTAATTAATTAATTAAATTTAAATAGTTTATGATGTATTAACACTGAGCTATAGTGGTATGCGATACATGCTATAGGCAGCATCTCGATGATATTGTTAGCACTGTACTTTCATAAATAGTTGTAATATTATTCATGTTAAAATACTTTTCATCGACGCGTAATTGCAGTATACTTCTAATCAACAAGTGATGTACGTGCGTTTTATGCCCAAAAAAAAGATATTCACAGAACAAATTGCTTCTATTCATAATGCATGCATAACCGCTTAGGTAATACCTAATTTATTTAGCTTAAAATTATATTTTTTTCTATACACATTATTTGAAAAGAAAACAAGAATATGTATCAAATTAATCTACAACTTCCAAATTAAACCTATACATGTAGCAGTTGTAATATGAGAGAATACTGCATTTTATTCCATAATATATATTACTAATCAGTATAATAAAATATAATCTACATGCCATAAAATTGTACATCATATTTTTCTCATTTAACATAAACACATTGACATGATAGGTCACGGGTAGGACCCAACAGAGCAGAATAATCTGGCTTTTGAATAGGATAAAATATGTATGGTGTAAATAATATTTATCGCATATTTTTATATTTATCGCTATTTTATCGAAAACAATTTCGTCGGGCCAATTGGTAGTTGTTCAAGACTAACATGTGTATGGAGCTTAACGGGACTCTGAGAGATTTATGTTCAGGGCTTAATTCAGCGATCATAAACTTCTATATCCCGTAGACTTATACAAGGGTATAGTTTACCGCTACATGCTCCCCAAACGCGATATTCCCCCTTTAGTAGTTCAGAAGAGGGTTTTTCTCGCCATAACATAAACTCACTTGAACTCGCATTGGTAAAAGGAGCCGGCGAGATGGTCACATAAATTTTTCATTGCTTGGATATAAACATGTCAAAGGGGGTAATTAGTTGAGAGATTCCTCATTGTTGGGGTTGTTACATTGTAGTTTGTGGGGATGGCATTGCAGCGAGTGATATACTCGCCACGTGTGGTGAAACTGACATGGC
>JAULBP010111094.1:0-10035 GCA_032355345.1 Lepetodrilus pustulosus | reverse complement strand
TCACTGCAATTGGATACGTGGATAACCGTAATCTGTATTCATTGCGATGACATTCTGGAACCCGTAACCCGTCTATCCCTTTCGTGGTAACCTCTGGGTGTATACATGCCACTATATAAAATACATCATTCGTATGCTGTTTGCGACCTTACAACATGCTGAACATCTACTCCTAAAAATGTGTTATGGTATGATAATTTTGAGTAAAGCTATAACTATGAAAAGCTGGATCAGCCTTAAAAAAATAATTCACGGGTTAAAGAATTATGGCCGATCTACGGACACCTACATAGCGACGATGTCTGCGAGTGACGTCATATACCAGGCCCGTCGGAAGCAAAATGGGATTGGTCGTGCCACACATTGCTATGCGCCCCCCCTCCCCTTCCACAAAAAAAACCCCAAACACAACCAAACAACAACAACAAAAAACACACACACCATTCAGCTCAACCGATGTAGTCAAGCCGTACGGTGATATGCGTTTCAAATTAACATTTTAAAAAAAGAAATTAAAAAAAAGCGGAGAATTATTGGGTGTGCCATGGCATACCTGGCACACCCGCTTCCGACGGCCTTGCATGTATCGTATGCAACCTCCATAGTGACTTGCATCATAGATTATAAGGGAATGGATAACCGACACCTCTTCATTTTCATATGACAACTTAGCAGAGCGCATATTTCTCACACCAGTTTTCTGCTTTTCCGGTAAAGGGTAAAACATCACAATCCTATGGTTGTGTCACAATGAGTATGACATCGTATCTGTCGTCTACCTTTTCCTCCAGGGATTAGCAAAGCTGTGTTTTGATCATGGTTAAACACTATTATGTGGGATGTTATAGTAAGAAAATAGTGTGTACGCATACTTTGTCCATAAACATTTATTAAATATCAACATCCCAATATCAGTGTTGTGTATCCCCATAGTGCAAAGTTCAAACGGAGAAAATCATGAGAAAACACGAGTCGGTTATCCAGTCCCTTATAATCTATGCTTGCATAAAGTAGGATCACTAATACACATGTGTCATCTAGCCGATTTCTTGGCAACAATGTTGAACCACATTATAAAACAACATGACATATGGTATATAACAATATAAATGATAATGTATCAAATTACAAGGTAGGTGTACATGAAAAACTTACAGCATCCAATCTGGCTGCATGAAACAAACACAATCAACAAGTGCATAAATATTCTACACATACTGAACGAACATGAATTTCTCATATCAAATAATTATTTTGACTGATGAGAATTAAATTGTTGTACAGTATACAACATTTACCTCACTTTTTTATAAGCATGATATCTTAAGGAATCTTTATAATTGCCAAAGTTCACGGCATAGTGTCACCATAATAATCTTCTACCTATATACGGTACGATCACAGTTCACAGGGAGACATTTCTATGGTAACAACGTGATTATTAATACAGTGCCCCCTCGATATAGCACGGTTCGATACACAGCGGATTCGGGTATAAGGCGGGGTCAGACGTGGATCCCATTTATATTTTCGTTATTTCCCTGTACTATCATATAAGGCGGGTACTATAATGAGGGGGGTATGTCATGGACCCCAACTTCAGCGTTATATCGAGGGAACACTGTAACAACATCTAAAAAAAAACCATGTCTATCAAAAGTAATATTTTAATTATTTTTAAACATACTTAATAACAGTAGACATTCTCCTGTTAACGGCATGGTGTGAGACGTGCTTACATATACACAAGCATGAATCATATACTGTACTCAGGGATATCATATTGGACAGGTGTCATGGATGACTGATTTCCTATTGTGATCTTGAAGAAGGAAAACAATGTCAATTTCATAATATCAACAGATAATTTGTTACTACTGGAAGATACTGCAGACACTGTTCATCTGACATTATTCAAGTAGATGTCTTCCAGCCTACATTCATCTTCTAAATAATAGTGTAATGTTCTACACAATGCTGTATATCTACGTCAATGACAACTTTACATAGCATCTCTACAAGGTTTATCCCATTATATGTAGATACATTAAATATGTAGATTACACACCGTACATTTCACACATCATCAATTGTTTACAATTTTGTCCTCTCATGTTAAACTTGGTTCTTTTCATTATCTCAGAAAATGATGGAAATTTGTATCATATATCAGGTGAAATACAATATACATGTATGTCTTTAGGCTGAAGTTTATCTTACCTTTCAATACTATGAATTCATGAGAATTTGAATCTGACATGACATCATGAGAGATGACCACATGCAGTGAGTGAGTGATTATGGAGTTTAACGGCACTGCTGGAATCTTTTACCCATTTGCAACAATGACCACATGCAGAGATGTTCAGCTAGAATCACAGAGTGGATGTATGCTTTATTGTGCATGGGAAGAAACAGGTACAAGTCTGATGATGGATGTAAGCAGCTGACCACCCAGAAACCAATGTACTTCAGTACAATTTGGTCAGAATTAGGTCCATACACTCTGCTGTCACTGAAAAGTGAACTACTGTAGTACTGATGAACGCTACTGATGAACATCTGAACCTGAAGGCATATACCATATCTACCTGTCTAATTCAAATTCTCATGAATTAATAGCATGTTTTTCTTTTATTTCATCCAACTCATGCAATGGCAATCGTACACATAGACTTTCAAGTATCGGAGATGAAATGGGCACAAACTTTTTACGACCAGTCCTTCGCATCAGGTCCAGTGTGTTAGTCCCTAACATGCATAGACCACACATTCTTGAGATATAATGTTATCTAAAGTAGATACGTTGCATAGAATAAAGCTACCACATGTGATGATTTTTTTCCCACCCGTAGCTACTCGACATTTTTGTAGGTCGCCATAGGGTTTAGATCTACAGTGTCAGTTTTGGTGTGAATAGTTGCACCACAAATGAATACAAAGTCTACATTCAAATGTGGGGCTACTATTTTCTTTTCTTGTCAAACTTTCAGATGGTAAAAGATTACTTTTTTAGTATTGTTGCATTGCTAGAAGATGTATTAAAATAGTAAATATGCTTTTATTACAGTGTCATGATTATTTGATGTCAGGAATTCTTGTAATACTTTACCTGTTGAAAAGTGACAAAATTGGCGAAAAACTAAAGATGGGGTAAGGATACTATTTTCATTTTTTTTCATATAGTGATGGCAAAAGTTTCATCTATTACTGTTTTTGCATTGGGAAATGATGTAATAAGAAAGTAAATGTGTTTTTTCTACTGTACCTTTTATTAGTTGATGTCAGGATTACTCATTGCAATGTGTTACTATTTTTTTTTATGTGTTAAATTTTTTTTTTATTCATGTAATACAATACACTCATCATATTGGTAATCTACTATGTTGGCCTATCTATTGGTATATAGCAATAGATGGTTTGTAAGAAGTGAATAAAAGTATAACCATCTGCATATGGAAGACTTTGGTCAGTTTATTACACTGAATAGAAGGTGGGTAGACATATAAAATACACCAATATTGAAAAACGGCAACGTAAAAGTTCCTAAAAATTTGGGATGGAATTCGGAATAGTGTGAGGAAAATAAAAATAATAAACCTTTTCAGTTTTTAAGCATTGAGTACATGGAATACCTTAAGTCATGTTATTCAATTTACTATCTCTATGCTAGGTCCTGAAGGAGGAGTCCCTGGGTAACCCAGGCCAAGTTTGGGTTTATAAAAGACTTGAGTTCAATGTCAGTTTTGTAGGTCAAGAATGTCAATATAGATGAATGTCTCTTTGTAAATATACAAGAAACCAACCATCCATAGCACAGTGCTATATTTGCTAGCATTCAATATGTCCATTCACATCCTTACCCACCTTTAAGTATGTTATTGAGATGGGATGAATCACACTGTGCAAAGTAGCTAAGGCTATGTATAAATAAAATACCCTAAATATTTCTGAGGAACATATTTCAAGAGTAATGA
The DNA here is from genome assembly GCA_032355345.1 of Lepetodrilus pustulosus. Taxonomy (NCBI): domain Eukaryota; kingdom Metazoa; phylum Mollusca; class Gastropoda; order Lepetellida; family Lepetodrilidae; genus Lepetodrilus; species Lepetodrilus pustulosus. Next base: position 6,058 of record JAULBP010111094.1, on the reverse strand, counting down.
TGGCTGACAGTGACAGATGTTTACTTTGTAAATAAGAAAGATATAATGTTTGAATATTTTATATAAAATACTTTCAAGTAATGCAATCCATGGAGAAGTTGTGTGATATATTTAAGTCTATAATATTAAAGAATGATGAAAATATGTGAGATTATTAATGTTATATAATCTTTCCTAAAGTAAGGCCACTATGATAGATTTTCTAATTACCTAATACCTAAGGTTGCTCTGGAGGGAGGTAACCATCGGGGAAAGCGTAAGGATAGAGAGAAAGATTTTTTTATTATTATCGTCTCACCTACTGTTACACAAGGTAAACACATCATAAAACATAGTGTTATACAATGGCCACCAAAATGGCTATGAATATGTTTGTTACTAATTGAAATGTTCCCTTTAACTAATGTCTAAATGGCAAATATTTACAATATAAATGCATTGATAAATCATGACATAATGCAGGTGATCGATACATGACTCTTTTATCTCTAGATGTACCACATGACAATATATTTACATGATACTACTAGTACATCTATTTTGTAATGTTTAATAAATACTTGTATTGCAAGACAATCCCTTTGAAATTCGCTGTACACTGTGTACCGATAGCAAGATATACTGAAGTAGATGTGCACCAAATATGAAGTAATTCGCAAAACACATGCAGAAGTTATTAACATTTGGGGGTGTCATCCTGTACTATGGTGATAGTATTTTATTATTAATTTTTTTTCTGTAATGAGTAGCTTTCTAGAATCTTTCACTAATATCACGACTGAATTTTGAATGTAAACATGCGAGCACTGGCTGATACTGACAGAAACAAGGATGATATCTATATTGCAACTCTACAGAAATATAACTTATGCGAACATTGATGCCAGGCACTCCGCGACGGGATTTGAACTCGGGACCTTTGGCTCTGAAGTCCAATGTTCTACCACTCAGCTACCACCCATTGTGATAGTGAAATTACCTGTGATAGTCACCCCTAGTCATTACCATGATAGTTATCATCATATTTGTTATTACAATCATTGTGGTCATCCCTATGTACATCATCATCATCGTCATCATCGTTTGTTATCATCTCCATTTTTTGGGATTGTCATCAACACTCATGCGTCTAATTCTTCTACATGTACAGTGTAATTGTTAACTGTTAACAAGAGAAATATGCTTCATGTCCTATTTATTATTAAAGGATTGAGTTCAATTTATTTTACATCCATTTATGTACATTAATAAAAATGGTAAAACTTAAGGTAAATGGGGTTCCTGACAATTGTACCAATGTGATGCCAGCAGGAGTTAATACCCAGCCCGAGTTAGGAATAAGGCAAATGAGAATTTCCAGGACTTCCAGGGGAACGAAGTAAAATACACACCATATTATAGGTGAGTACAATTTGCTTATCCTTATTAGTCTTATGGGGCTATATCTTATCATTTCTCTCCAGCCTCCATTCTCCATGCTAGTCAGTCATCCGAATGTGTTTTAGAAGTAAGTATCGAAATAGAAATTATTTCTCATTATTTTCTATTACTATGAGATACTTACAATACACCCCCACCCCCCCTCCCCATCCCAAATGCGGAATCGGAACAATAGAGAGTGGGTTCAAAAGAGCTTGGTTGAACTAGTTCATCACCAATGTATGTCCGTGCGTGCGTGAGTGTGTGCGTGGGTGCATGCGTGCATGCGTGACTATTTCAATATGTTTTAGTACCATTATTATAACATTTCAAAAACATTCTGTATGACAATTACAAGAACTTAATCTGAACTTGACAAAAAATCATGTTTGCATAGCGTTTCTATAAAAACGTTTCCAAACCTATTTCAAAATGTTTCACTAATGTTATCATAAAGTGTTTGTATGAGCATGGTTAAGGCTAAGGGTTTGGCAAAGATATCAATGAGTTACTCTTTTCTTTAGTTGGAGCTTTGAGCCACTTTTCAATTTTACAGCTTGTCATTTTACAGCAGGTGTAAACCTGGAACACCTGTGACACTAAGTAACATCTGGTGTGCTGACAAAACAACGATTACTTGGACAGCATAGTAGAGAGAAAGGTGGCCACATGCACATACAGTGTAAGCTAGCAGGATATCTTAATGTCACAGTTTGCATATGAATTTGACAACCCAGATTATAACTGTGTTGTGTATTCTGGGTGTTTTTTTTAATTTTTTTTAAATAACTGCATAGCTGTATTCAGAAACCTAAAACCGGATTATCAAGAAACAGCATATTGTGTAAATATTGATAATAAATAACATTGTCTGTGTAGAAGACATTCAAACAGCCTAGGATTGTATTACATGTACATGTACCTCAATTGGAGAAAATGTCACACACCTATATGTTAGAAGTTGAAAATTAATTTAACTCTAGGAAATTCACTGCAGTGATACTGCATGTGTTAATTATTCTTTAATGCTGAAATTGTAGTTGAGCAAAACTATAGATCATTTTATGTAATTGTTGTGAAATTACGACATGCCACATACGGGCTAGGGCAGATAACTCTCATCTGTGGCCTAGCAGTTGCAGCTCAGTTCTCGTATGTGTCAGACGTGTCTTCAAGACCCTGAAATAATCCGTACGAGCACTGAATCCATCAGTGACTGCACTCAAGAAGATTCCTCTAGGTGAGTCGCGACGGTTTACGTATTTACGCGGGTAATTAAAGCCACTCGTTCACAACATAACTATCAATTATTGGGGAACAAGTGCATCAGCAAATAACAACTTTTGAGTGGACAAATCAAACGTACAGTAAGAAGTCTCAGATAGAAGGCCATTCACAAATCCTCATGGAATCGTACTAAAAAAACTTCGTAATCTCAGTATCAGGTGGGCACAATACTGTTCACAAAGATTCTAGCATCGCAAACTAAAATCTACATTTAAAACAAAAAACTAGACAAATTCATTACATTTCCATACATGGACATTTCTTAACTCACCAGTTTCTGATTGGTTGATGTCGACATCTATTCGATGATACAGCGGCTGGACGGCATGTATCCACTCTCTTAACATCGCAGAGGAATTGTCTTTGTTGTGGTCGCTCCGAAACCTTACAAAATAACAAACTGCCGTTAGCCCATAGGCGATAGTTATTCGATTCCATGGTTTAAGAATTATTGTGATATAATTTTGGGTTGGCCAGTCAGTCGGGTCTGTTTTAATAAAGGAATAATCACTGGAGTAGTTGACAGAAATAAATAGAATTGATCAAAATAAATGCAACGTGGTGTTCCTTTCGATCTCCGGAAGATCCATGAAGGTTCAGAACAACAATGGAATATGCGAGATAAATCTCCAGGATTTGTCAAATATCTCCCATCCATGGAGAATTACGTCATCCAACATGGCTGCCTCGGTTACAACTATGGGCCATCTTACGAACTTCTTAGCATGTGTGATAGGTATCCTTATGTTTATCTTACGATCAGACGTACGTTTCGAGAATAGAGCCCCCGTTATAACTGGCAGACTGTAACAAAGTGATATTTTTGGTCATTCCGTGTATAAACAAGAGAGGATCTACCAAATATGGGCATTGTTATGTGATTGTATGTGACGTCACATGTCAAATTCTCCCTAACTTTTTCGTTCCATTCACCATGTTCACTATACCGGAGAATCCTAAAATTGACAAATCCGGGAGAACGAAAGGAACACCTCCATAATTGGTCATAAACACAATTAAGTAGAGATGGGTCAGTACCCACCATCAACAAGTATTATTGGCCCTATTTATGGCCGGGTAGTGATAATGCTTCGCTATTCTCCCTTCACCGGCCATACTCGGCCCATCCATGGTAAGGTTGTTTATCCGTAGGCAACTTCTTGTGTCACGGAAGTCGACACCATATCTCAAATTTCTGGCATAAAATCACTTGCCAGTACATAAAAACGCACCTCCGTAGATAGCTTATCCATTTGTTGTGTCGATGGCGATGTCAATTTTCACGTACCTCTGCATATAGTTACTCCATGTGTCCGAACACTCCTGACCTGTCTGTCTCGCTCACGACCGGTGCTCACGCATGCGCTCTTGATACTGCACTGATTGGTCGGATCGTAATATATAAAAGTGGGAAAATTGTACTCATCATGCGCTCACTTTCCACTTCCGTAAATATTCCCACTTTTTTATATTACGAATAGCTTGGGTTTTCGAGGATGCAAGTCCTTAAACACCACCCAATTCATTCCGCCCCAAACGCAAAACCAATTCGCCCTAACAAATATTTTTTGGACAGACTTATCGCCTCGTATCTCGTCGGAGTAGATTTCCTTAAAATTCAGCGACATTAATCCATCTAACAAGTCCTCAATACTCGGCGTAATATTGTTAGCGTCCAAAATATGTAAATAAGAAACAAACAGATCCTAACAGCACAACTTAATCATAATCCAGTTCAGTACTGAGAACAGCAATGGAAAGGTTTTTGGACGTACAAGCGTTATTTTATGTAAAGGTACTTTGCAGTTGTAGCTAAGAACTAGTCTAAAACAACCATAAATGTCTGTGATCACAGGTTTACTGCAACATTCAGCATTATGGGTGTTGCGGGTTACCTCCTGCCATAAACTAACAAGTCGTGATATTAAATACCTGTTTACCAAATACTACAGATCCACACGAAGATGAAAAGATGACGGTCGATGGAGTGATGAAGTTCCTAGATGACTTGACCTTGAACCCAGAGTCTAGAACTGTGTTAATTCTCGCCTGGAAGTTCAAGGCAGCAACGCAATGCGAGTTCTCGAAGGAGGAGTTTATCACCGGAATGTTGGAACTAGGGTGAACTGATTTGTTTACGCGGTTGATTTGATTTTCATTACCGTATGCTTGAACCCTTAAGTACAGTGTCCCCTCGATATAAGGCTGTTCGATACAGAGAGGATTTTGATATAAGGCTGGGTCAGATGTGGATCCCATTTTTTATTTACCTGTACTATTGTATAAGGCTGGGGGTATGTCATGGACCCCAAATTCAGCGTTATATCGAGGGGCCACTGTATTTAGTTTTTCATGGTAATTTGAGTGAGTGAGTGAATATGGAGTTTAACGTCGCTGCGGGAATCTTTCACCCATTTGCGACGAATGGTAATTTGAATACCATATTATAATCTGAACGGCTATACAGTAGATGACAGAGGTTCAAGTAAATGATAAAAAATTTCCTGTTTTAGTTTTTTCAATTTGCCAAGTAAGCATCATTCAGTTCAGTACAGAACTTTTTATTTCTATTTTAGTTTTCACATAAATGTAAAATGAACACATCTCTAGCTGCTTGTTTTATTATTATTATTGTTGATATTATAATTATTGATATTATTAATATTATTATTGTTATTTAATGTTAATATTTTGTTGGTATTGCAGATGTGATGCCATTGACAAACTAAAGCTTCGGTGTTCAAGTATGGAGCAAGAAATTCGAGATCCACTGAGATTTAAGGACTTTTATCAATTTACTTTCAATTATGCAAAAAACCCTGGACAAAAGGGTTTAGGTATGAGTATAATTTTCTATATTTTCTGATAGCTATAGTAATAATATTTCTTTTTAATTGTGTAATACATTTTGTTATATTATATACAGGGATAGCAACTAAATTTTCTTACTATAACAAATGTTATGAACTTTTACTCACTCTTATGATGTCTTTAGCATTTGGAGAAATGGTCCGGGCGAGTGTTGAATACGAACCCTGATATATTGTATGTTCTCCAAGGAATTGAGAAGGTGAAACGAGTACACGGATACATTGACATGGGTAATAATCGCGTTATGAGTAAATTTTCAAGCATGTATTTGGCGCAAGATAAATACTACACATTATTATTAATTAATTAATCATGGGCAATATTAATGTGGATTCACAACCCATTTATCAATTGATAATTATCCCTTTCATGTTGACTGCAGAACTGCTGTCCGCACCTGCGCGTGAAAGCACCTTGGTGGGTCACGTGACATGCCACTATATAAAAGACATCATTTGGACGCAGTTTGCGGCCCTATAAC
>JAULBP010111083.1:0-10036 GCA_032355345.1 Lepetodrilus pustulosus | reverse complement strand
ACGTGGATCCCATTTTTATTTTCGTTATTTACTTGTACTATCGTATAATGCGGGGGTTATGTCATGGATCCAAACGTCAGCGCTATATCGAGGGGACACTGTACATACCTGGTTGGGTGCGTAGGTCTTGTAGTAGCGACTGAGGCCCAGCATGTCCTGCATCTCAGAGGCGTTCTGCGGCATCAAGATACAGCTGTCAACGTCCATGTCGCCTCCGCCCTCCACGTGACTACGGACGTCCTTCGCAAACTGACTCGGGACTGGGGTCACCACTGCAATAGACATCGATATGTTCACTTCCTGTCAGGCCTGTAGTGGACTTAAAAAGGTTGGCCTTTTAAAGGGCACATTCAAAGGTTATCCTTATGCAAGAATAGTATTCTGACAAAAATGATCAATTAACTGGTTTTAGAAATCTTTTAAGATAAGATGGTATTATTACCATCTATAGGAATTTGTTGTACATCAATGGGATAGGAAAAGAATAATGTGTGTATAACATATAAAATAGATTAATTTGGTATGCTTCAGAAAATATAGAAAATCTTGATAGCAAATGCAGGAAATCATTAAATTAACATAAGCATTATAGAATTGTGAACATGCATTTGCTCTCATAGATTTTATGCACAATAATACAGTGTCCCCTCAATATAACGAATTTGGGGTCCATGACATACCCACCCGCATTATAGTAACCCCTTATACGATATTACATGGAAATAACGAACATAAAAATGTGATCCACATCTAACCCAGCCTTATATCCGAATCCGCTGTGTATCGAACAGTGTTATATCGAGGGGACACTGTAATACATAGCTACTTTTGTACTGTTTTCATTCTTTACAGAATACAAATGTACTTCAAAGTATTAGTTGCCATAGACCTAAAATATCAAGGACCACTTACTTGAAGGACAAGACAGGACAATTTTCTTGACAAGCTGTGGATACTCTGCAGCAAACAGGCCGGCTAATGCCCCACCCATCGAGAGCCCCACGATGTGGAATGGCTGTTTGTCTAGGCCAGACAACTCCGCAAACTGTCAACAAAATGGCAGATCACTTCAGATAAAAAATCATATGGCCATTACATTCCTTGTATAAACTGAAAATAATTTGCATCAAAAGTAAAAAAGTCATTTAATAAATAAATTCTATGTTTTTGGTTTAAACAATTTACAATTATTTGAAGAATTTCAAGATTTCTATCAACCAACCTGTCTGATCCTCTTCACCTGGTTCTCGTAAAGTAGGTCATCGTCCTCCTCTACAGCGCTGCTTCCTCCGTGACCCGGGGCGTCCATGGCAACCACGTGTACACTGGAGGGAATCAGCTGTAGAAAACACAGAGTGATATACCGTAATTACGCTAATAATTCAAACCCTCTAATAGTTCAAACACCAAAGTTTATTGAAAACTGCAAGCTTGTTCTACAGTACACATACTAGGTTCTTTTTTCCTTAAAGAATAGTTATAAGGATAAATAGCAAAAAGGTTGCAGGTTTAACTTTGGTTATCAAGTTGCGAAGTCATCATGGATAGATGCCTACATATATTTCATGATTCAGTGATACCATGATGGTAAATTGTGCATAGCATAGTCAATTCTTCCTGTAGGCCAGAATCAAGTTATCACCAAGTTCTATTTCAACAATACCAGCAACACTATATCAAAAGCAAATATTGCATACATAATCAAAATTGATGCAGTTGGTGTTATAACCATGGCAACAGGTGCAGATCAGGGCGTTACCTGGACAACGGGTGTCCACATGAAGTGGTCAGCAGAGAAGCCGTGTAACAACAGGATGCTGGTGCTGCCCTCTCTCTGCTGGCCTTTCTCACCATAACAGTAGAAGAACTTGCCGTCGGGGGAGACAAATCTGACTTTCATTCCACTCCATAGCACAGCTGCTCTGTAAATAACATGTAAATAAATAAATTAATAATGAAAAGAATTTTAGATATGTTATCTTATGTGATCCAGAAGTTGCTGGCTTAAGTTCACAAATATTCATGGAACTTAAAAATTGGTCAGATATTAAAATAATATTGTTAGACATTTAAACAAATTTGTTACGACTTCTATTCACCAAGAAATGAACAGCACATTGCCAACATCTAAGAATGAAAACACTTTGTTGATTTAACTTACCCATGCACATCATAACATGTAATAAAGCTAAAGATAGGGATATTATTTAACAATCGAAGCTGCTATATGAGTATATATATGGACATTTATTACTTTTCAAAGCACAGTAATTAGCAATGGCATAGAACTAGAAGTAATAAATATTATTCATATACTACATCCACAATATACAATAAAATTTAACTTTGGGTGTTCCAACTATAATAATACATGTAGTTGTAATTTAAAAGGAGCATTACATGTTACAGACACAAATACACAGTATGACCTCTGAACTTACTTGAAATATAATTGTAAGATAACTTCAGGAAACAGAACATAAACTCCAAGAGACATGAGACTGACAGTTGCTATGGTAACCGTCATGGCAACATCGGTGAAGGTGTCGATGCCAAGCATTTGTATGATTTCCATCTCCATAATTCTTGAAACCATACTTGGTTTGTAGGATTATATACTGTTAGATGCCCTGAAATGAGAATAAACAATATAATTATGTTATCATGGTTATGCTGTAATCATAGTCATATATCAGCATGATCAGCCTCAGGTATTGATAAATTATGTTCTCATTTTATTTTGAGCAGTGATAAAACAACAAATGTCATGCTATATCTGATGACGTAATGAAAGGACATGACAATGAGTCAATGACAATGGGGCAGTGATTTCAACATCCACACTCTGTCAACAATCTGAAGCTGTATGCTGAAGTCAGAGTCCCCTCTGTCTGACACATTGCCAAGGTCCTGTTGATTGAAATGACTTAACTCTAAGGTTAAACCCTTACTGCAACCTTAGTCATAGACGACACTTCATGGTACGGTTGAACTTAAGGTTACCTCTGTGTTACATGAAAGAATTAGGAACCCTTGTCATAGACTAAGAATAGTAACATGTATTTATATGTTATCAGCAATATCAGTATGTTAAATGACTGATGTGAGGTGTTTTATGCAAGGTCAGCAACAAGCCCTTCATAAAATATAATTATAATAAGAGAATATGGAGAATAATGTTCATGACATACTGGGCATGCAGTCCAGTGGGTCAACATAAGCTTTATAACATAATGTTCAATATGTTTAGTTTTGCATGTAATAGCTCTACACACACACACACACACACACACACACACACATATATATATGCATGCATGATGCATATACACACACATTACACACACACACATACACATTACACATTACACACACACATTGCACATTTTCACCAAGTATGTACATTGCAAATAATTAATGACTGAACACATTTATTTAATATATGAATTTAAAAGAATGTGCATTATATTTGTCATTAATGAAATACTAACAATACTAAATTGCTACAAATATCAATCAAAGTGAATGTATAGTATATACATATTCGTCATCTCTGAGTATGTAAAACATGCTAAATAGTAATATTTACAATACTGTCAGTAACATATAGTATCGAAGTACTAGTAGTATGTATTGTTGGATGTAACGTAAAGACATACACATGCATGGCTTGATGTAGGTACATAATTCTTATAATGAATACCAGTATGCTGTCAGACTCATACTAATGTACAGGTATGTTAGACCATAGACGGGCAGTATCTTCAGGATAATAAATAGTACTCCACATCCACTCTACCTACCTGCCTCCCGACTCCTGTACAGGTAAACTGATACTGATAGATGAAGTAACGCGACCCCCACCCAATCGTACGTCTGTCAGGAGAGGGGTCAAAGTCCACTAGCATCAGCCCACCGTTATAAACATACAGCCGGTTGCATAACCAAATCAGTAAGTGGGGGCTCATCCATTGATAAACAGGGCCCTGCTAGCCATAAATAATAGTCGGATCGGTTAAAATAAGAGCTGTACTAACACGGATTAGTGAGTCTGTTACTTCGTTGTAGTCATAACAGTAAACCAGCGATTGAAGTTCGCATTTGAACCATTTTCACCAGCTGATCACAGTGTGGGAAATATACAGCTGATATAGCGGCATGTATGCTAACCGAAAGGAGTTGAATGAAGAAAGCATACCTTCCTGATATCCTATCCTAACACGCTGGGCCGGCTGACCGCAACTGACCTGTCCAGTTAAACCTCTAGATCTAACATCACCTGATAGAGTTGACTGACCAAGTGGACCACAAATGACCGTTGGATTATCTCCCTTAGCTGTCAGAAAATAGGGAGCGTCTCAATGACAAAAGTGACGAAAGCTGGTACACATGTATTAATGACAATATTGTGTGCAGTATCCTATCGTTTAACGCTGTTAACTAATAAATACACATTGCTAGCAACAAAATCATCCCCAAAGAATATCAATATTTCACATATATTTTCTAATATTTAGAAATAGATATTATATTACTCCACACACTTATGCCATAAACATGGAAAGCCATTAATTAATTATAAAAAACATGAATTATTTCATCTAATTAATGTTAATATAAAACATGTCATAGTAACAGATACAAAATACATTTTACCGATAGAAATTTGCCGACATGTGCCCGGTTTGCTGAGAATGGTCGACCTAATTTCCTGAGATTCCATTGGCTGTTGGACGACATGGTGACTTGGCATGGATCTACGCACTTTCAAGTGAAATAAGGCATACATGTCTTAACCAACTTCATGATTCATTATGTGTTAATAAATAAGATACCACACAATGCTCTTTTTATTATGGAACAGTATGTACTTCGTAAACATGGTGCAGACATATTGTGCATATATTTCTACTATTGAATTTAAAAACAATTGATAGATATTAGAGTATGAACCATGCAGCTTATATCGATCATAACGTTTTGCAGTTCCTGCCTACATGAAAGGATATTCTATCATTGATTTATATAGGAACATGAGCTAATTAATCCTTATCGGTATATTACCACTGTTTCCGGTAAACTAATATATTTAGGATTACTTGTGTTATTCTGTCGCTAGCTGTTGATATGCATAGCCGTTGATATGTATAGAAATACAACTGTGTTTACCAACGTTAATAGCAGTGTGTACAGTGTACGCTTATTCAAGTAATTAAGCTATGCTGAAATATAAACAATGTCGAAATGATATTATCCATTAATTCATTATGACAAATCTAACAGCACGATCGCTTCAAGACGTCACTACTGACGTCGACTCAACGTCATCTTGCTATCTGGGATATAGTATTTGTGGTATTCAACCATGCATACTATTATATTGTACCTACATACTTAATTATATATTATTTTTTCCCGACGACTGTATAGACCTAGCTACCATACATAATAGAATAGGCCTTCATAATGTGAACACAATTGCATGCATGTTGCTTTACTACGATATACCTGACCTGGAATATGTGACGCAAACACCTATAAATTATTAGATAGATCTATATTATTTTGACGCTGTTAGCCAAAGTAAATAGGCCTGCAACCTCTGCCCATAGGGTCATCAGCTTTGAAATACTATCTTCGCTGAGTTAATACTGAATAGTACAAGCTGTCGGGAGAGGGTGATAGGCCTGTTGAAAAGCAAAACTAAATGATGAAAATTAACGTTTACAATACACATTTCTGTAAGGCTTATCTAGTATAGGTAAACTATATAGATTGTGACTATACTAGTAGACCGTTAAATGCGTTGTGTATTGATTGTGCATGGTACAGGAGATGGACAAGAAGAAATGACAACAAATAACTTGTCATAAAATATTTACAGAAACTGAAACAAAAACTAAAATTCTGAGTGGCCCAATTAATTCGTGTGTTTAAATTGGGTATATAGAAACAATGAATATAAAGGTAGGCCTAATAGAAATTGCGACATACAATGTAGGTCCATATATATTCATAGTGGTAAGTTTGATTTGATTATCTAAATGTGTATAATCATCTAATTTTTTTGGCATAACAAATTAACAATTATATTTTTCATCAAGATCGAATTGAAATTTGTAAAAGGATTCAGATGAAATGACAAATAGTTTACATATTTTTAAGGCCATTCTTCCACGATTCTGGTCACTGGACATTGACTGATCCGACCTGTATTATCTATACCTGTCTACATATAGGCAGCAACAGGTGCGCGTGTTCACACGAACTCACTATACATTACACATCGCACGTGTAGCTGAGCCATGCACCGTCGAGTACTAGTATATGCATCATTGTTGACAGTAGAGTTGCTCTGTCTCATTACAAGCGTTGTGTTGGTAACGTATAGCCACATTGTCATCAATAGAGCGCATTAGGCCAATATTATTCGTCTCGTAAAATTGTATCATGTGTATTTTATAGAGATTGTGTTGTGTCTGAGACGTATGTATTCTATTTTCATGAAATAATCAATCCGTTCTATTAGTCTTGACGTACAGCTATGGTAGCTGACATTTTTATAGGATAGTATATGATATGGATGGTTATATATATATATGCATTTGAAATTTCTATCCTATCATTCTTATGCTTATATTCTAGTAATATTGTGATAATTTATATTCTATTAGTGGTATATCAGCTGTATATAAGGATTGTTGTGTATTCTATGTTCTAGACATTATCATTCTAGTAATTATAGTATGGTACCTCTACCTAGCGTGTACCCTTGGTACCATCCTCTCACCCCAGAGGTATCTCTTACGTATAGCACTAACGTGGAGTGTAAGCGTAATCAGTAACTCTGGAGTGCGAGGATGCCTTGGTATACATGCCTATCATACAATGTTACTGAGAACGGGAGACGTTTTAAGTTTCGTAGATTTGCTATATAAAAATTGATGTGTAGTAATAGAAGTAGTAATAATAATAGTCTTCATGTTGTTCAGTCGTTACCTTATTGCAGGATGATGAGGTTGCTCTGATCCTTGGACCCAATGCTTACACGGGTCTGGTACAGATCACACATGGCAACAGGTGAGTGGCACCGGAAGTAAACACGTCATGGATAGGCTTAATTGAATGCCACGAAGTCTCAATTAAACAGCAGCGCGCATGTTTCGATGATAATTGACTTATAGATATAGCAGTCGTGACAAATAATCAATTTGGAAATAGCTTACTAGCTTAATTGTAATAAGATTGTACATTTATGAGTACTTTTATCATGTTGTGATTTTGAAATAATATTAAAGGCATACTATCACGGCTGGTTGACCTATATAACGGACAAACGAATCTCTATCTGAGACTATACTTACGCTTGGTTTGTCCACCCAAAAGTTGGTATTTACTGATGTACTTATGTTCACCAACACTCGATAGTTAGCAAACATTTTATATTTTATATGAATTACGGTAACGGACCCATAATTATTATCTTGTCTTTGAAGAAAATGTGTGTTTCATAAACAGATCTACTGCCATTTTCTCTAAATCTGCTATATTATTTGATACACGTTATATATCCTGTTTATACACATTTTGACACTATGACTGGACTCGTCTGCGACGACGGTTTTGATGTCGAGGCGGCACGGGTGGTATGTCGACAACTCGACTACCCCACCGTCAATCCCGTGTTCCTGAACGCCAGCGGCTTCGGCAACCTCCCGGCCAACATGAACTACATTCTGGACGACCTTGCATGTGTGGGTACAGAGCACCTGCTGTCGGAGTGTGGACACGCTACCTGGTATAATGAGAACTGTGGGAAGGATGAAACAGTGGCAGTATTCTGTGAAAGTGAGCAATTAGATGGCGTGCCATGTCTTGATTTTTCAAGAAGATGTGCGTCTACATTGATTAGTTATTTAAGTCATAGAATAGACTAATATAAGGATTTAACCGATATTCAAAATAAACCATGTGACTCAACTGTATCATCGGTATACATAGGAACGTGATTGTATCAGGAGTTTTTAATAAAACCTAATCAGAGAAATGCCTTCTCGATTTCAGACAATCCGTGCAAGGTCAACCCATGCAAGAATGGCGGAACCTGTAACAAAGTTACGGCAAACGACTTCCGGTGCACTTGTCCGAAAACTTTCACAGGCACTATCTGTGACAAAGGTGAGGTTATAGTAGTATGAATGGATTGCACATGGTTAGTTGAATATTGCAAGTTAGTGTTGCATTCTTATGTACACATTATGTTGACATGTTTATATGATTATAGTACATGTATAATATTTTGGATTTTTACATATATGGATATGTTGTTGTTGTTACAGACATGGACGAGTGTGGTACACATAATGGAGCCTGTAGTCACGTGTGCGTCAACGATCATGGCGGCTTCCATTGCGAATGCCCGGATATAGAATTGGTTCTCTCATCTGATAACCATTCCTGTGTTGGTACGGACGTTAAATTACTATCATAGTAGGCCTATTGGTCTATTTATTGTTAAGTACCCATTCGGTAATATATACTCCTTGCAAGTGCCGCACATTATTGCATTGTGACAGATCATTACATAGTGTTACAATAACGAGAGTATCGTGTTTTCACGTGTGGTAGCTGCTGGAGAGACGGTCACGTGCTCGTCGCAGACCATGACCATCACCTTCGACAAGAGTCGGTTCCCGGGATTGCACGCACAGTACGTGACATTGGGGGACCCCACGTGCCACGCCACTCAGAACTCCACACACATCATCGTGACGTCACCATTGGATACATGTGGAACGACGTCAAAGGTAAAGTTTCCGAAAATAATATGCAAACATCTACTTTGTTTACCCAAAACTTTTAATCAGTCCCATCAGAACAAATGGAGGTATTTTCTATCCGTATACTACAACGGAAGGTACAATCAGTGTGGGGAAACTTCGTCATAAGGACGATTAATATATATAGTAAGCCTATATTTGAGCTTAAAGGAATACAATTGCAGATTTCAATGAGTGCGTATCACCATATTTCAGTAATATTTCAGTAATATATCAGTATGCAAAGTACATTCATTTGTGATACTTATCATCAATTCTATATCACCAAAATCCGTTTCGTTGATCCACATTGGAGGGAATTCCATCTAGTAGGTTGATGTTCCAAAGGCAAGATAATTAGTCCTACTTTCCTTTTTTTCATATAATATAATTTTTTCTATCGAATGCTGGGGAATAATTTCACCAGTAAATAACAACTTTTGGGTGGACAAATCAAACGCTAGTAGCAAGTCTCAGATACAAATTCGTTTGTCCATAATATAGGTCAACCATCTGTGATAGCGTGATTTTAAACCTAAAGATTCAAGTTCGAATCCTTTCCTGGGGCAAAGTCCAGATCAGTTTCACATGTAGGAAAAGTTGGATTCCTTGCTAATATCTGCATCCCATTTCACCTAACTCGTTGTATAGCTACAAGGACTTCCACTAACGTGGAGTGAGTTATTACTGGTATTAGAGCATGTGGAAGCTTTTCTTGCAACTTATACCTAACTTGTGATGTACGTTTGTCATCTTGTCGTTCTAGCTTTAGATGGAGGGCCGCGATATAGCTGTATCTGTGTATTGTCTGTGAAAAGAAAGCGTAAAACCAAATCTCGCTCACTTGTATATATTCATTAATTTATTAATATTTAATTTAGAAGGTGGCATGATTTCAGATACTTGGAACCAAAGTCGTTTATGGAAATACGGTAAAGTCTCGCGAGGTCATTGTGGATGGCGTCATTTCACGAGTCCGGGACATCGAGGTGCCGTTCCAGTGTATAGTACCTGTAGCAGAGAGCATAGAAGTTCCACTAAAGGTGGACAAACGCGTTCTCAGGTTCTCTGCCGAATCACGGGGGCATTTTGATACCAGGTTTGATTGTTACGTATATTATATACTTTACGGTTTATTAAAGGCATACCATCACATATGCATGGTTTAACTTAGGTTTAAATGTTTGGGAGTCCCGGGGAAGCGTGGTGATATACTT
>JAULBP010111072.1:0-10036 GCA_032355345.1 Lepetodrilus pustulosus | reverse complement strand
CCCTGGGGAGTATACAACCCAAACTGTTATTGAAGGCAGTACAAGGTTATCATTAACATGTCCATCTCATCCTTCCGGGTACCCATTCTCTGCATAGTGAACAGAGGCATTTTCTAAGCCACTTGCCTAAGGTGACACCACAAGTTTTTCAACGTATTTATCAGTGTGGGGCAGTAATGAATTCTAGATAATCTTCAGGTCTCGTTCACCCATCCATGATGTATCAACCTGAACAGTCAACTGTGCGATGCATGGGACCATGTGCCACCACATTCCAAGATAATATAGTATCCAGTCTTCCATATTACCATCAGATCACCGATAAATACACAAAACAGCAAGTATGATAAGAGGATTTATTTGTTTTAATATATTATCATCATTGTCATCATGGGTACATAGAGTACAGTATGTACAGATGGCAGTTGGACTGCCCAGCCCTGCTAAGTACACCGAGAGTACACCGAGAGTACACCGAGAGTACACCCCGAGTACAGCAAGGCTAGAGAACAGTGTACACTGGGCACAGACCAGCATTCATGTATTCTAACAGAGGTGTTCACACAGAGACTTCCACTGCAATAGTGAACAACTTTAACACTTCATGAGTGAGCATAGTGAGCAGTGAGATGAGAGAGTGAGAGACGTGGAATGAAGAGCTTGGAGAGACATGAAACACTTCATGAATACATTACCTGTAGTAGATATTAAAATAAGTGATGTTTACACAAGCTAGACAATATAACCAAGGTATTTGTAGATATAACTAGGAATTAGCTAGATGATATAACCAAGGTAAAACTAACGATATAATCAGAGATTAGCTAGACTAGCTGTATCGTAACCAGGGTATAGACATATGTAATAACAAAGGAATATACCTGGGTACAGCTAGATCATAGATTGTATTAATAACCAGGATATAGCTAGACATAACCAGGATATAGTGAGTGAGTGAATATGGAGTTTAACGTCGCTGCAGGAATCTTTCAGCCATTTGCGACGAAACCAGGATATAGCTAGACATAACTAGGATATAGCTAAACATAACCGTAGGCCTCGCGAACCCTCGCCTCTTGAACCATTGTTCTCTATTGTGACGTCATGCGGGTACTCGCGGGGTCCCGCGCTCCTGAACAGGCCACTAGATATAGCTAGACATAACCAGGATGTAGCTAGACTATCAACTATGTCATAACTTGGATGCGACTATGTTAGTAAGCCAGGACTGAACACAAACAGATGTTGACATACATACAGTGATTAGACTGAGAAGTACTGACAAGAGTGGTACGCCATCAGATGGCAATACCAGGGGCATCACTCTGTATAGTCAAGGATGTGATAATGGATAGAACACAAAATAAATATGGAAGGTGTCGTTGGTATTGCTTCCTGTGACCTGTATTAGCATGTACTACTCATAGAGCAAACCACAGGTAACACTATTGCTTTAGATATTCCATATTGCAGCTAAGCCGTAAGCTTGGTAAAAATGTTTAAGGATGACATTTTTCTAAATATTAAAGAATGTCGTAACACAAACAAACATAGAAAAATATATTTGCAATTGTACATACAAGGAAACAGTTGATCTGACTAAATTCAATATTATTATCAATTCGTCAGAGCTGACAGTTATTCACTTCCATGCAAAACCTCATAATCCTATGTAATAATCCAAACGATGTAGTTGGAGTGGTTCATTGACATTGTCCACATCCATCCGAGAATTAGACATACAGATGTCTGTCATTAAGAACAGTACATATATATGACAATCATGAACATGTTCGCACTGATACTCACACAATGAGGCTATGTAGGCAAATAAAGCTTCGATAAACCAAATCGCTAATCCAATAATCTCTGAACTATCCACAAGTAACAATAGTAACATATTCCTGCATTGACCTCGGCAAGCTGGTGGTGTTCCGGCTACCGACCCAGAACACCGTCTCCAAATAGACCTGTGTCGCGGAGGATGGCAAGACCAATGCCGGAACTGTACAAAGCAGTTTCACAGCAGACAGCAAATCTCATAAATACTAACAAACTTAATAAATTAATTGCTCGTCCAGGGTACATATACCATAGCTGGGTTCCAGGAAGTGAAGCACTATGAACAGCATAACTATCATCAAACAGAGTGACAGTACAACATTGTGATGTCACTCTGGTACGTAGCACAGGACCCGAGATTATCAAACTTCTTGAGTACGATTTCATGCTCAAGCTCAGATTTTATTATAATATTGGGATTTGTGATCACAACTTTGAGTTGAGCATAAAATCATACTCAGAAGTTTCGTAATTTCGGGGCCTGGACACTATCTTCAAACACTTGTACTTGGGCAAGATTAATAGTCAGTGATATCTCATAGCCTTTAACAACTTCGATAATGCATATTTCTTTGTAGTGAATACGGTAACTATAGCATGTTCTTGAAAGTAATACAGAGTAGCGTGACAACCTACATAGACAACAGTTCTCTGGCGGCTCTGTAGACAATGTGACTGTTCCACATAAGGATGACGGCACTATGTTATCAGGGGCGGATTTAGGCAGGGGCTCACTGGCACTCCATTTTGTTTACTAAACATTTTTTTTTATTATGGTTTGGTTATCACGGCCCCTAATATGCACTTTAACCATCTCCCTGCTGGATTAGGGACAGACACTGCTCTTTATGGCAACTCCGGTTGCCTGCACCAGGGAGAGGGTTTAAGTAACCCCTAACATGAAAGTGTGGATCCGCCCCTGGTCATAGCTCACTGTACTCTCATAACACAATGATCAGTGTGTGGGACAGGATCCATGAAAGTAAAACAGTCATAGATCACAAGTGTCCCTCATATCTACAAAAAAATGTTAAATATTATTACAATTCGTTACACAAATCATTTTCTACATCTCTCCATAATGCTGTTGCAAGTGACTGTTTTAAGTATATTTTGTCAAATATGCCATAAAAAAAAAAAGAAAGAAAAATCTAATCAATATCACAAAACACAATTCAATATCAAAATCTGTAAATATGCGGCTTGACAATGATTTAGTGTTGCGGCTTAGGACATGGTCAGAAAATGATCATGAAAGCAAATAGCCATGATGATAGCTAAAATCTTTGGACAAACACTGTGATGTGTGGAGAAATAAAATATTGAAATATAAAATAACACATTGTCAACTTGATTTACACATTATTGCTGGGTGAATACTTAGTGATACTAGGTGTTAAAATGTGGTTGCAGTAGTAGTAAGTCATAGTAGTTATTTAAGCCTGATTAGTGCAAACAGACAGATGTCATACATACCAGTAATATCATCAACATTGATATTGTAAAAAATAGAAATAACATATCATTTAGCAATTTTCCCAAATAACTTAAATTACCAAATGTCAATGATCAGATACGAGAGATATTATTAAAGCTGCTTCCTATTAGATGGCTGGACTACCCTTGGTATCTACACTGAGCACACGCAGGAAGACAATGAGGTGGAAGGTTGTATCGTGTAAATTGAGAATCAAGTTTATGGAATGTTAGTGATAAAGATTTGGTCATATTTTAGGTAACAAAATACAGTTGTACTTCAGGACTAGTCTTTGTAGAAAATATTGGAGGCAATTAAAAAAAAAATCATAAAAGAAAATAGAAAAGAATTGGCTCCAATTTCCAACTCCAACTGGGCTTGTCAACATGGCCGCCATACCAGAATATGCTGTGGGAAAGAATGTCATCCTGAAGTAGATGAGAAACATGGAAATGGATCTTGAGAGTTCTTTTGGAAATTAGCAAGCTTGAGGTGCACTTTACAAAGGTGACAGCAATATGAACAAACTAAAATACACAAACACAAAAAAAAATAATGAAAAACAATCTAACTGATTTGGCCACACTGTCTATAAAACAGTTGTAAGGATTCTCTGCTTAAGTACAGAGCAGTTGGCTCAAAAACACAGAACTATTAAAAGTCAAAACGTGAAGAGAAAAAATTGTTATGTAAATTAATAATTGAAATTATCAAAGATTGAAACTCTGTTGTGGAGAAGAAAAAAAAATCATAGTGTACCCCTCATGATTTATGAGTGAAAATAAAATAAAACTGCTCCAAAAACTTACAAAGCAATGAGATAAAGTGTTGTGATGTATCACATATTATTCAATCTTGGCACATAGTTGAGCAATTCTACATGTACTGATGTAAGCCAAATATCAAAACTTAACAAGAACCGGATCCAGCGACAAGAACTCCTCACAGCCAGTCACTGAAAGAGCACTGCTCGGAGTTCGTGTCCATCATTACACCTCTAGCTAGGCCATATTGCTTGTTATTGTCGGGTCATTGTTCAGTATTGTCCTCGGATCCTGGCTGTTTCCAGAGTTCCGACTTCTAGCACCTCAGATAAGGCGTCCGGGGAGGCGGACATACTCGGTCTCACTTTCTTCCATACATTCCGAACATACGGACAGCCAGCAACACACAAAGACAGATAGACATCCACAAGAATCTCAATGTACTAGCGTAAGCATCAAAAACAGATTGCTGCACATTAAGGTGATCCACACTTGTTACAAGATCTTCATCGATCCACATACAAATTTGACTTTTTCTGCTGTACATACAAAAATCACATGTTTTAGGACAGTTTTCATCTTGTTCACATGTTAGTCTAATACAAGCATATCTACACGTTAGTCTACTATCTGAACACTGGCCAATGTCCACTTGACAGACCATACTTGACCTCTCTCGACAGACCATACTTGACCTCTCTCGACAGACCATACTTGACAGACCATACTTGACCTCTCTTGACAGACCATACTTGACCTCTCTTGACCAGCCACTGCCACAGCTACAGTGTGCACACATCCTGACACGACTATTTCACAAAGTTCATAACCGTGGTAACGCACTGGGTTTGGAATCTCATTACTGGAGTCACAATGATCCACACTCACATCCACATCCACCTGTACATGAAAGACTAGGGTGCCACAAGGCAGTCATAGTTCACAGGCCGGTCCCAGACCCGCCTCCCTTCATCACATTGTACGATTCATGACAATCTCACCCATCAGTGATAACCAATGAGATGGTAGCCAGTGCTATACCATGATCTCATCCTCCTCGGGGATGTCCTTGAACTCAGGTATTGACACAAAGCTGGACTCCAGTAGCATGTGATCCACATATGAGCCTGCACCGTTCGAGCTCCGTACAGTGATGGTGGGCACGGCCATGTGTCGGAGTCTGTCCTGCCCACAGGCGCCACGGGTGCGTGGGTGTAGCTTTGCGTGGAGGATGGCGTGGGTGTACCGCATGGGCGGCCTCTTCCTCTCAGGCAGCGAGGTCCGTCTCTTGTTCAGGTGGGGAAGTGATGGAGGAGACACTGCAAACAGAAAACTTTGTCACTTTTTGTGTTGGGTTCGAGTTTGTGTTTAGAGCTGTTTTCAAGATTATTTCACTCATATCACACCTTGCAAGCTTTGTTGTCAGTAAACCTGTTAGTACTGGCTGGTACTGATGGACCAAGGATGATTTTTAAAGACAGCAAGTCCTTTCATGTTAAAGGCAGAAAAGTAACTAATGCAAACATTGATGTCCAATCTCCAGGGTGGGTTTTGAAAAAAACGTCATGAACCAAGTTCCAATCTGTGGTGTGAATACATAGATGTAGAGAAGTACATGTGTCTTATACAAGAGAGTGTGACAGAACAGGAACTAGTGAGTGAGTGAGTAATTATGGAGTTCAACGTTGCTACAGGAATCTTTCACCGATTTATGACGAAGAACAATATGAATGATGTAGGGAACTGTGTACATGTAGAAGGCAGATATGAATGAATGTGTTGTAGGAACAGGTTGGGGGCTGTGTCTAAGGATTTGGTACATGTATTTACAGCCAGAGTCACCTATCATTATCCTGGCTTCATGATGTCAACAAACAAATAGAAGACAAATAGTGTAGTAGTGTACTAGTGTAGTAGTGTACTAGTGTAGTAGTGTAGTAGTGTAGTAGTGTACTAGTGTAGTAGTGTACTAGTGTAGTAGTGTACTAGTGTAGTAGTGTACTAGTGTAGTAGTGTACTAGTGTATAAGTGTAGTAGTGTAGTAGTGTACTAGTGTAGTAGTGTACTAGTGTAGTAGTGTAGTAGAACAGCACAAACTGGATGTTGTGTTCCTGTTAAGACTATCTTCAGGGTGCTGCAAATTGTGGTGCAATCTTTAGTATTGCAAAGGAAATAAAATGAATTAAGTCAACATATTGTGTTGATCAAATACAAAGAACAGAAGGAAAGTACCATCATCCTCAACTATAGAAACACAACCACCTACTTCAACTGATAAGGAATGATTTGAAAGAGATTTAAGTTAATCAGAGCAAAAGGTACAAATTCTAAAACATTCTAAAAAAAATAGTCTCTACAGAACAGAAAAGCTATTTGATTTGATTTGAGTGCTACTGCAAGCACAAGAAGAGAGAAGGAGCAGTGAGGTTGTGAAGTTCTCTGTTCATCACATGACGTAGACATGTGGGAAATAAGAGTTACCCCAATTTAACCTGAGTTACACTGAGTTACACCGAGTAACCCTGAGTTACTCCAAGTTACTGAGTTACCCAGTTACTCTGAGTTACTCTGAGTTACCCCAAGTTAACCTGAGTTAACCTGCCCCATATTCCGCAGAGCTAAGCTTCACAGGTATTTGACTCACATTGTATCTATTCATATGTACAACACATACATACTAGATGTACAAAGCAATAACATATTCCTATCACATATCAACAAATTAATCCGATTTAGTTGTTATCATATTGAATCGTCATTTTCTTTTCTTTAAAATTTGTTCTGCATAGATAATACCGAGATGCTGTAAGATTTGTTTTAATATCATAAATGAGTCAAATACCTAAGCCAAATTTCAGCCAATCAAAATCTCCTGGACCCAGTTCACACCAACTGTCTTTGTACCAAACCCAAGTTACATCCACCCAACATACATTAGTCCAGTTCATTCTTTAAAAGCATACTATCACAGATGGTTGACCTATATATAGTGAACAAAAATTTTTTCATCTGAAACTATTTATGGTTGATTTTTTCATCCAAAAGTTGTTATTTACTGGTGTACTTATTCCCCAACACTCGATAGTTATCAAAAATGTCATATACAGTGTCCCCTCGATATAAGGATGTTCAATACAGAGCGGAT
This sequence comes from Lepetodrilus pustulosus, assembly GCA_032355345.1. NCBI lineage: Eukaryota > Metazoa > Mollusca > Gastropoda > Lepetellida > Lepetodrilidae > Lepetodrilus > Lepetodrilus pustulosus. Next base: position 2,808 of record JAULBP010111072.1, on the reverse strand, counting down.
TCTGAAATAAGGCGGGGTCAGATGTGGATCCCATTTTTATTTTTGTTATTTACCTGTACTATCCTATAAGGCTGGTACTATAAGGTTGGGGTATGTCATGGACCCCAAATTCAGCGTTATATCGAGGGGACACTGTACAATATGAATGAATGGAATGTAGCTTTAATTGGCAGGTATTTGGAGCATGTAAATGCTAGACCAAATTTCCAAAATTAGCATCGATGAAATGGATTTTGGCGATATATAATTGATAAGTATCACAAATGAATGTAGTTTGCATTTATTCCTGAAATATCATGCTACACTTTTATTGATATCTGTGATAGTATGCCCTTTAAAGTGACTATCAAGCCAGTTGATATCGGCCCAGGAGTTTCAGACAGACTAGCATATACTGCACAGCTGTAGTACAGTACGTATACATACCGATATTAGTCAGCCTAGCTACGGTCTATATGCAGGAGTAGTAGACAAATATTAAATCATAAAAAGAAACCGATAGATTCCACTTGTCCGTGATACGAGTACAAGATGCAGTCATCACTGAACCCTTTCCCAACGGACGGCAGCATTAGACGCCGAGTAAGATTACGATTATAAAGATAACAGCAGGAATGGGGTTACACACATCTCTATAGACAGACGACGTGCGGAGATTCAAAGTTATCTACGTAATTCCTTGTAGCCCTAGACTGTCTTGCACCCAGAGGAAAGTTACTATTAGCGTGATAAGTAAATCCTTTAATACAAACTCGTTACCTGTCACCAATCGATCTTGCTACAACAAAACAAACAGTTCGCCAGTGAAAAGCCAATCGGGAAAATAACCAGCAATGACAACAATGTCCACAGCAGTTATCTCCCTTGCATGCCAGAAGCAACTAATATTTCTAGCCTTTTCATTAGATAATTTCATTAATTAAGTTAATATTACTCAGTCAAATCATAACTGAATAATACACTGGGGCTTGTTCCACAGAATGATGGTAGAGCTACGAGAGTCGTAACTCACATACGCTAAAATACTTACGATTCTCATAGCTACGATCTTTGTGTGGAACTGGGGTCTGGATATTTACCAAAAAGGATACTTGTAACTTAAAGTAAAGTTAGTCCAAGATCACGTCAGAGAATACAATTTGAAAACAAGGACACAATACAATAAGGCCATACTAGATGAATAGATTGTTTCTCAGAACAAACAGCATCATTGTAAAGTTATTTCTGTTATTGCGAAATGACTCCTAGGCTATGATACAATTATAAGTTGTAGTTTTCAGACAGGTACACAATGGTTCCCTAATAGTAATACACTGCAATGTAAAACACTAATGGATAACACTACACTGGTTAATTACTTTTCAAATTACTTCAATAAAAGAGTACATTGTGTGACATATTCAAAGGCATTTACTTTCATTAATGTTTTGGAACTCAAAATTGATCACTTGCGTTTTTAACATATTTATGGCAATTACATTCTTCCATTTATGACCAGAAAGAAAATCAAATTGAAAATGACAGTCTGTGAAACAACTTGTAAATTTAATGTGGCCTGGCAACACAAATAAAAGAGCAATAAAATAAAACCGAGTTCTTATAAAAAAAATAATGGAAAAAATACACTTACAACTAGACATTGACTTAACATAAAGTTACTACATACCACACTATTGAAGATAGCATCACATCCCTGCTTCTAGTATAGCACTAACAGTTTAATCATTGATTCAAATTATTCAACTAGTGAGTTGGTTGTTTGCTTGGTGTTCAGAGTCGCTTTTGATTAATGCATGGCAGTTACCTGGCAGGTCGAAGGTCGTGGCGTATTCCTCGTTGAAGGAGTCCATGTCGTCGGCTCGGTCGAAGGAGGATTCAAACTCATCCCCGGTCAGCATGTCCTCGTCCGAGCTGGCTTGTCTCAGCTCCAGCACAGGCAGTCGATGTGTTAGGTTGTCCCTGGAACATGGATATGTATAACATGTATGCATGCGTAGGTTGTCCCTGGAACATATACATATGATGACAGCAGAATAGCATCCAATAGTCTCCGACAATAATTAAGAAGAATTGGCATCAAGAATAGCCTGGATCAATGCTAACATCTGTTTGTATGTCTGATGACATGATGCACAGCTAGACAGACATCTCAAGAGGGCTTCACAATAGAGGTACTTCAGGCGCGGAACAATCGTGAACCATGGTTCCAACACTGCGCATGTCTAGTCTGGTTGATCGCCCAAATGCATCGAATGCACTATGGTACATCCAACCCCGCACATTTCAAAACAATTCACAGAAATTACTTTGCGGTAAACAATTTATTTGACGACGAGGACTATAGCAGCATGAAAAAACCCTTATGTTTACATTATTTGCCTGAACAGAAACTAGCACTTGAATGTGGTCGGATCATAGTTTCTGTGTGACGTCACGATAGTCGGATTATAACGAGTTCGAACTATAGACCGCAGAGGTAGGAGGTTAATAGAGGCGGGTCTGGTTGGACTTACTTCTCCTGGTGGATGGAGGCTAGGTGTGCAGCGAGAACTTGCTCCTCTATCAGCAACGTCTCTTCCTCCTCCTCCTCTTCCTCCTTGACAGGTTGTGGCGTCACCGGTGTGTGGACTGACTGCTGGCGGGGCTGAGGAACAAGAACAGAACAGTTGTATGAACATAAGAACGGAACAGTTGTATGAACCAAAGAAGAATGGAACAGTTGTATGAACATAAGAACAGAACAGTTGTATGAACATAAGAACGGAACAGTTGTATGAACCAAAGAAGAATGGAACAGTTGTATGAACA
>JAULBP010111061.1:0-10036 GCA_032355345.1 Lepetodrilus pustulosus | reverse complement strand
AAGGCTGGTACTATAAGGCTGGGGGTATGTCATGGACCCCAAATACAGCCTTATATAGAGGGGACACTGTATATATAATTTTTTGGGGCTTCTAAAGACACATACTCATGATACTGGTAGTATAGTACCCAGTATTGACAATGTGACATGTCTGACCCAGTCCCCACAATGCCGCTTGGAATGTCAACATAACTAGGAATGTAGATGGCTTCTTAGATAAACTTGTTGTTCCATTAACCTACTGGTAATTCACATTATTGGAAATACAAACATGATTATCTGAACAAATAAAAGTATGTCTGAAGATGTACAAAGGCCAATGAAAGTGACCGTATGGGAGTTTAATTATCATTCCTGACTGGGTGTTGCTGTACACAAGTAGGTAATGTTTGTAAATTGAACATTTTCAGTGTTGTGCTCAGGCAATAGTTATCATGGTTACCGGTATACGATTCCCTACTTTTACGGATATTTCTGTGGTAATGTTGGCATGAGCTGTCAAAAATTACTGGTATAATATATATAATAAGTATAATTTTATATTTTGGCCAGTCAGCCAGTTCCAATATAAAAAAAATGATAAAACAATATTGAGATTATATTTGACAGAAAATACATAATTGTCAATAGTAATTTATTTTATTGAAAAATATCTGACTGGTTCTATCGGAAAAGTGAGGTGATGTTGCTAATTACAGAAAGTGGTTCTAAATTAATTCACATAAAATTTGAAAAATTTGACAACTAGCCAAATGTCACTGTGAGACCTATGTAGCTGGCTGAGATGAGTCAACGAGTATGAGTCACTTTTTTATGCATGTACGTCAATCATGTCAAATAACTTAGTTGACTCAGTTAAAGTTGCATGCTGATCAATACATTCAATCATGAAATTATCATTGATTACAGATTATTCACACTGAACACCTGTTGGTGGTTAGAACAATTGTGTGAATGATAATCCAGTTAAATTATATTATCAAATCGATTGGATACAGAAACTGCGTCATCGGATTATTGAGTTTTAAGTTATAAGGTAAACAGTATATTTCCAGGCTGAAGCTGACCATCTGATTTAGATTTGACAAGAGTTGTCACCCTTTATTCATGTGAACCTGAACACAGTTCTGGATTTTCTCCTATTGTACAAATTCCAGCTACATCGCAGAAATAATGTGAGAAACTTAGTAAATCCACTCAATAATAATCTCATTAAGAACTGTTTCCATGGCTACAGCAGATACAATTCTCGTAGCCTTGGTCAAGCTGACCTGAGTCTTTTCATTAGTTGATATATTGGACCTATTTGGCACATACATTTGTGGATATGATTGCAATAATGCTATGTCAGACAGTTCTTATGAGGAAATAATGTTATACTTGTAGTTCTTATAGTTGTAATCTGTCCCCTCTGCACAGAATGAGCCTGGTCTAGCTTCACGAAGCTCTTGTAGCACTACAATTAGAATTGGGTTGCACAAAGCTCTTGTAGGCTATCAGAATAAGACAGCACTACAACTATAATGACTATTGTAATGGCAGTTGGAAGTCCCTACAACTGTTGTAGCATCGTGCAACTGGACCCATAGCACTAGCCTGTGACTACGGTCGTTCTAACAGGGACGGATCCAGACTTTCAGTTTAGGGGGACTCGAAGTGTATTTTAGGGGGGCCTCATAATTTCAGTGACTTATCCTTCCTTTTTATGATATAGATGTGTAGAACTGTATTTAACCCCCTTCTAGGATGCCTTTCAGCATATATGTCTAAACCTTTCTCAATATCAAGTGTTATAACTAACCATTATACAAAATATATGTTTATTAAACAAAATTCTCCAATTCTAGCGGGGTGCAAGCCGGGTGAGCCTCTGGTCTGCCCTTGGTTCTAATAAGTAGGACGTAAGAATTGCAATGCTAAATCCATAATTCCTTTTAACTTGCGAGTTATTGTCTATGGGAATACATGTATAGTTTTTGTTATTATACCGTTAGGGAAAAACCTTTAAGTGCCTAAAAGTATTTATTCCGTTAGTTTTGTTAGTGAAAATGACACTCTAGCCATGTAAAACCTATATGAAGTAACTAATTTGTAGTTTTCCAATTTCAGCCCTCGTTATCCAGTTCATCTGCCATCGTTTCCAGGAGTATCACGACCCTACAATAGGTAAGAACTACAGCAAGATGATGAGTAGCAATGGTAATGACGTCATGTAATGACAAGTAGCAATGGTAATGACGTCATGTAATGACAAAGTAACAATGGTAATGACAAGTAACAATGGTAATGACAAGTAACAATGGTAATGGTAATGACAAGTAACAATGGTAATGACGTCATGTAATGACAAGTAGCAATGGTAATGACGCAGTGTAGACAGTAGTGATGAAATTGTACTCCTGTAAACTTTACTTTTCTACAAGGAAGAGAAACAATGTTGACTTCAATCAAATTCATTATGGCAATATCAATAATAACCAACATGTTACGAATTATTACAGATTATCTTTCCCTTATTGTGAAATGCAAGTTAATGTTATGATTACAAATGATGTTTTTTCTTCTGTAGAGGATGCTTACGAACACCAATGTCGTATTGATGGCGAGGCAGCACATCTGGATATCCTTGACACAGCAGGACAGGTCAGTAATATCTATAAATATACCGGTGCAGGACAAGTCAGTAATTACTATAAATAAACCGGTGCAGGACAAGACAGTAATCACTATAAATAAACCAGTGCTGGACAGGTCAGTATAGACTATAAATAAACCCGTGCAGGACAGGTCAGGATAAAACAAAACTAAAGCAGTGCTCTTTATCAGTGTCTCATTTTATGTTCCAACTTCCTGTAATAGAGCAACCATGTTCAATCTGTTTCCTCTTTTACAGCCCGAGTTCTCAGCCATGCGAGAACAGTACATGCGGACAGGCGAAGGTTTTATCCTCAGCTACTCCATAACCGACCACCGCAGCTTTGACGAAGTCCTCACCTACAAGAAACTGATCGACAAGGTCAGGTGTGATCAAGATATTCCCATTGTCCTTCTGGGTAACAAGTGTGACCTTGAAGGCAGACGAAAGGTCAGCTATGTTACTTTCATTTTGTTTTCTTCAATTTGTTGAACAATGTGTTCCAGTAATAGATGTATATATGCAAGTTCAAATTCATAAATAGAGATTAATACACGAGCTAGTGTGACATATTGATTTTACGACACAAATTCCTTCAAAGTTGATATATACTTTGGAGGAACGAGTGTCGTAAAATCAATATGTCACACTAGTGAGCATGTTAATTTCTTTATCCAACAATGAATAAGTAGGGATATTTGGACAAAAACATCGAAGCAGTAGTTGAAATTCCATAAGACATTCGAGTTACAGAGCAGAAAGGATTGTGACATATATATACATCACATTGGATGGGTAACTTCTACAGGTCCGCGTGGTGGGTTTAAACTCTGGACAATCTACCACTGCCCTACCACCTGTCATCCATCAGGGTTTACTGAAATTCCCACCTATTATTCTATTCTTTAATTACACATGTCAAGCCACGGGCCCATGTAAGTTATATACTAATAATGTGTCATCATCTATTAAACATCATGGACTATTTCCAATAGAACCATCTATTTCTCTTAAATGAAATTACCTGTTTTCAAGCTATGGTATTTCATGATCATCATGTTTTTGAGACAATTAATTCAATGGATCATCCTGACAGGTGACGACAGAAGATGGCGTGGCGCTGGCTCGACAGCTAGGCTGCCCGTTCTACGAGACATCGGCGGTGTTGCGGCAGCGCGTGGACGATGTATTCCATGGTCTGGTTCGAGAGATTCGCCGCAAGGAGAAGGAAGTGGCTGAGACTCTGCAGAAAATCAACTGCAAGAAAAACCGACTGAGACGTATGAGGTCTTTCTTCAGCCGGATGAACATTTTCAAAAGAAACCGGAATAGCCATTCATGAGAGAGAGAGAGAGAGGGGGACTTTATCATTTAATGTCCAGGTAGTTGGGATATTCTTCAACTTCTTGTATTTGAGGTGTTAAGATTCATAAGATGTTTGAAATGTCCAATGTTTGAGATATTCAGATGTTAAGTTAAGATGTTCGAAATGTTCAGATATTTGAGATGTTCAGATATTTGAGAGTTTGTCTTGCAGTTGTAGACATATTCATATTGCACAACTAGTTTCTTCTGTTCATCTTTCCCATGTTTGCAGACATTTTCATTGTTCTTAGACCATTGTAATGCTATGAGAACCGAAACAGTAATTCCTTTACAGGATATGGAATATTTATCAACTGTTGGCTATTCAAATAATATTTATTAAATTGATTTTTATATTTGATGCTGTTAGTGTTAATTAATTCATGGTCTAAATGTTAAGACTAAAAGTAAATAAACATTGCTTGTCCCAAAGTTTTTCATTCAAGTGAGTTTGTGATTTTGAAATTTGAAATTATCATAATGGTAGTTAGCATTATTTGTTAGTTTCTGCTCTAACAGTATTGGACTGTTTTGTAGAACATGTTATGGAAATAATTATGTATATTTATTACTAACCATTATGATATTGAAGTGTTTGTTTGTTAGTTGTATTGACGTAAACCACATTGGCCTGTTTACCTAGTCATTATAATAAGTTCTTTGTTTTATTGTTTGCACATATTAATTAAGAAGTTTTATTCTGTGGAAATTTGTGATATGTGCTTCAAACAGGCCTCATGCATGGAACTAATGCTATGTATACAAATGGACTGTTATTATTATTATTATATTTGCAAATTATTACATATTTGATTTTGTTACAAGTATTGACAACAGGAAATTTGACACTTTGGCAAACTGTTAGTCTAACTACATATATATATATAACAACATTTTATTGAACTACTGAGCAAATTCGTTATAACTTGTATGTGATAATGATAAGTATCACATTTGTTCAATGAACCAAAATCAATATTCAGCTATATATATAGCAGTCGATGTATAATGAATTGTTCAACCCGGGCCTAGTAGTCGGCTACTACCTAGACACTCAGGCGATGTTAACCTACATTATTTGTCAAATCGTGCAAAACCCTGTCATTTTCATAGATGTTTTTTCTACAAGTTGGAATGTGAGTACTGGCATAAATGTTACAGTTGTGAATGATAATTTTCCAACAAGGCAGGTGTGATGTTTTTTAGGGATATTCTTGTTTGGTTCGTTTCTAGATTGGATTGGCTGACAATTCAGTTTTCAGTCTGTCTAAGAAAGTTGCATTTCCATTGGCTGTTGGACCTTTAAACATTATTTTGAAATGTTACAAGATCGTAAAATACAATTCATGCATTGCATCCCTAAACTGTTTAGTGTAATTCAAATATTATGGAGCATCAATATACAAATTCCCAAATGATTGCCACTTTGAAATATAATTTACGTCCATTTTAATATTTTATATCATCTATCTTAGCTATCTTAGTTGTATTTTGGGGACCAAAAGCATATCTTACTATTTTAGAACATATCGCAAACATGATCACCTTGCTCTGACCTTGACCTAGATGTATGCATGGTTAAATGGGTTACTGATCTTGAAAATACATAATGTATTTTCCATATATGTATTTTCCATATATGATGTTTAAAGATTAACACTTTTTATGCAGAGATAGAAATATTCGGAATGTTGCGATGGTTGTCACGGAGATGGCGGGTGACATGTCAACATGTCACCTCTTGGTCGTTTATCTCAATATTCCTTTCTGACCACTGTCCTGTGGGGTCTTCATCATTATTCATCTCATACCTCAGTCGCAATATTACATTTAATTTCTTTCATCATTCATGTTAATAATGTTATGTTTTCCACTGAGTCTTGTAACGTATACAACCAGAATGATATTATCTTCAGTGGACATGTGTACTACTGTGAAATATGTGGGAAAGTTTCACTTGGTCAGATATGAAGAATATTTTGGAATTACAATTGTTTTTCCCTATTGTGGATTGAAAACAATGTTTTGGTCAAAGTAAGCTTTATGATGAAAACCAACTTGAAAGTTGGTGGAGGCAGCACTGACTATATTAGTTGCTAGCTATTGAAGTTGTGCAGTGGAAGTCAGTCAACGGTTATGTTACTATAGACGACATATATTGGTATACTATTAAATGTACATGTGTCGCAGGACCTGCCGAACCAAAGTTTCTGGATTGTGAGTCCAATGCTCTACTGATTGAGCCAAAGGGGTAACGCTAGCCCAAGACCAGTAGGAGTCCCTTATGTCACACCCTGCTACACATGGTAGGAAACAGCGTGCTGAGACTATTAGAGAATTATACTTGTGAACCTTGTGTACAGATCACCATCAATCAATACTTTTGAGTTGCAGGGGTTTCATAATTATTTTTGAAAATCCTGGAAATATCTCAACCATCCAGTTTTAATATGTGTGTACATGGTTCTGACAGAATGACGTTCGTTACACCAATGACATAATTAATTATTCAGACTCACTTAAGTGTATAACACATAGAACATATCATGAGTAGAACTTCATACTGGGTTATTTAAATGATAATTCATCAATATATACATGATTAATGGGGGTCATGATTTGAAGTACATGTACATGCACCCAGTATCGATTAACTACTCATGCAGGATGAGGAACAATACTCGGTTGAAAAAGTTGACATTTAATTTGGGACATCCAGAATACACATATCTCACAATTCACAATGGCATGAATATTCAAATGTTTACTCTTGTCCAAAGAAAACAAATATATGGCAGATATGTTTATTTATTCCCTTGTTTAAGGTTAAATTATTTATCTGATGTTTGTTTTGTGTCCTGTTTTATTCATTTTATGCTGTGTGTGATGTGCTACTTATATATTCACAACTCGATATATTTTTTTCTATGAATGATTATATATAACTATGTTTAGGCTGTGTTTATGTAATTACATGTATGTACCATAATTTCACTCCTGTCATTTATTTTATACACTGAATATTAGTTCACATTGTAGGGGTGCCACGATATGCCTACCGATATGCCTACCTCATGATATGATATATATCGCGATACCAGTTTTTGAGAGAAAAAAATAAATGGAGAGCTGTGTTTCTGTATGGAATGGTTTTTTTAATGTTCAGTACAAATCATGGAACAGGATGTTGTTTTTTTCCCAAGGCAACATGATCTGAAAAGTTGACTAGACTCTATATGTGGATTTAATTTCATTGGTTTTCTTTTTAATTAACTAGAAAGCTAAACAAATTCAAAGCATGTATTTTTTAATCGATCTACAATAGAATTATTAGATTGCTTCACGAGTGAATCATGTATCGCGATGTTAGAATGGAAACAGCGATTTGTCTGTGCATCGGTGAATCGCGACAGCCCTATCACATTACACCCATTGTCACAACTTTCACTTTGTTTCAGCATATCACAATTTGAATCAGCGTTTCCAGTGATAGTCTTGTACAAATTTTCAACATGTAAGACTACTTCCATCTAATTTTCAATAATATTTATATCGATATGAAAAGTATGTCTGAAAGTATTGAAAATGGATCCTTCATAGAAATTAATACCATGAACATACCATGAACATACCATGAACATACCATGAACAACATACCGGTATGATACAATTACTGTAAATTATTCTCACTCAAAAGACTATCTATTTATTGTAATAGGCAACATTTTGAATTCAATATATTAATTACTACACCGTATTTGGCCATATTATTTGTTACATGCACCATGTCGCCTGAACTATTGCATCTATATTCTCAGTCGTCGCCTATGGGTGAGATATTCCCGCTGCGACGTAAAGCAATAGTTTAATCAAACTATATTCTCATGGTACGGTACATAGTAAATCTCATTCTACTATATATATATGCGAGACATTTTTGTTCTTTGTTTCTTTTATATACATGTTTTGCCTTTCCAATTTTGTATTACACTCATCAATATTATTGGAATCTGTGGTATCTCGTCGCATCAGTCCTCAAGTGGTTGTTGTGTACGATAACTCAGAAACTGAACTCCTCGGAAGGTCTGGGTCCTGTTGTACAATTCTCTTGTAGCGCTATTATAGAGTATTCTTCAATTTGAATTGGGTTGCATGAAGTTCTAGTAGGTTATCGGAATTAGACAGTGCTACAACTATTGTAACAGCAGTTGTAATGGCAGTTGTAAAGTCCTCAAACTATTGTAATGGCAGTTGTAAGACCCTACAACTATTGTAATGGCAGTTGTAAAAGACCCTACAACTATTGTAATGGCAGTTGTAAGACCCTACAACTATTGTAATGGCAGTTGTAAGACCCTACAACTATTGTAATGGCAGTTGTAAGTCCCTACACCTATTGTAATGGCAGTTGTAAGACCCTACAACTATTGTAGCATCGTGCAACTGGACCCTGGTTACTACAAGATTGTACGACTCACATAGAGGAACTACGAAATCACTCGATTCTTATTGAAGAATTACATGTACAAGACTTCATGAATCCTGCCAATGTAGTGATATGAAATTGTTCGACGAACCACGCGCCAAAGTAATACAAGTTTCAAAACTCATATTGAAATAACGTGGAATTGCTTGACTTGAGTGAAGAGATACAAGGTTTCTTGACTCGCGTCAAAGTAATAAAAGATTGCACTGCTCTCATTCAGATTGCAGGATTACATCTTTGATGTAGTGGCATTAATATTTATTGTTCACAATAAGACCTCATCCAAAAGTTTAGCTATAATGTCATACATTTTAATTCTAATTATGTGTATGTTATATATTTGTGAATCCAATTTATATATAATGTTGCACTATTTATTTCACTTTTACCGTAATTTAATTTGACATGGCATTTGAAAGATTACTAGTATGCAGTTTCTATCATGTATTACCGACAAACCACAAATTAAACTAGTGTTGTTCAAATTTCCCATTTAATTTGAATTTAACATTTAAAGTTTTAATTTATTCACATATTTTTGTTTTGATTACCTGTAAATACCATGACTTTGATTATCTAAGGCGGGTTACTCCACTCTGTGATAACATAATTGTACTATTATTTTAATACATTCAGAAGCAATAATTATCTTGTAGAAATACGAGCATATTGGTATTCATCCTTGAAAACCCAAGCTATTGCAACTTCACTACCTTCCGCCAAATACTAGATAATTTATTAATATATTCACCGTGAGCCTCGCTAAACCAAAACGGAGTTCTGAATAGGTAGTGATCCCAGGGTATTTGGCAGAAAGTAGTGGAGTCACAATAGCTTGGGTTTTCGAGGATGATTGGTATTATGCGATTGTGATACATGTTACTGGTACTCTTCCGTTTTATATGCTAAACAACTGCGACTTTTATAGTAAAACTATGACATTACAGTACCATTCCTGGTAATGGTAACAAACAAAAAAATCTTCAATGCAAATAAACTAGATGCTAAATTATTATGCAATAAACATGTAATAAACCTTCTAAATGTTGTTCCCAAATTTGTTAAATTTATACACGTTATTTTGAAGAATATTCAGTACCAAAATAAAGTTGGCAAAAGAAACTATGTAAAGAATATGAACTACAGTATACTGTACATAATTATGGAATCGTCAGTTTTGGTCCCAGATATATACTTGTGTAGATGACAACTGTATTGTATTTAGAGTTGTGTTTGGCATGATGAATGCAATACATTGCTAATGCCTATGGTTCCTGTTAATCCTGATGTGTTGATGCAATAACAAGTGCTTGTTGGCTGTGTTTTAATAAAATAACTTCAACAATAATTAATTTTGTTATTTGTGAATGCTGCAGTAGCTGGAGATACCCGAAAAGGATATTCAAATTATCAGGTCAAATTGCAATAAGAGAAAAGGTGGCAGATTCCAGATTTACACGAACAAATTGGATATATTAAAGGCATACAATCACGGTTGATTGACCTAGATAATGACCAAACTAATTTCAGTCTGAGACTATTTACGTTTG
>JAULBP010111050.1:0-10037 GCA_032355345.1 Lepetodrilus pustulosus | reverse complement strand
TATTACATCTAGCAACCTGGTACCCGGTGTCCTCTCTGTATCGGGCCCAGTTCCGTCTAATTGATTCTCCAGCCATAATCATAACAATCGGCGGTTCCAAACTGGCTGTCAACGTCCCAAAAGACCGACATGTCTGTTCAAGAGAAACCATGACATATCTGTCCAGCACACTAACGATGACATTTATGTTTTGATGCAGGATTAGACATCAGATCGAGTAACAGGTGGAAACGTTTTAAATCAAAATTAATGTGTAATTATAGACGATAACAGTAGTTTAAAATATCACAATAATGTAAACAGCAAATATATCATGGACATTTTATGACCCATTCTAAATGTTTTTGGCTAAATGTAAAGGTATATAATCTGCATTTACCATCATTGTGGTACTATCAATAGCCTTATAAACCGTAAGTCAACAATTGCATGACGTGACTTCATGACCCAAACAAAGCAGTCATTTCATTCACGAAATACAATGCTCAATAGATTTTAGATTTTGAGGATCTTACTTTATAATAACATAACTATTGCCCTGACGTTCAACTTTAGATGTAGGCCTATATTCAACCAAGCACTATCTATTTGACTCAATTTCACAACTCGTCGTCAACATCAATCCACATGTATCAGTTGATTATATGAATGATCACGGATTCAGCATTCATGTTGCCCTATTTATACACTAAATTTCGCCATTGTGCATCTGGCACTCTGAGATTTGGAAAACAGGTGGTATCTCTTTGGCTCAAGCCTATTTTATTTAGAGTCAAGACCAACTTCTATCACCAGTCTATGCTCGTGTTCTGAAATAACAATGTCCTGAAATTAAAAGATTAGGGTAGCGAATCTCCTTTTTATTTTCTATTTAGGCATGGACTGAAAAACAAAATATCTCTTTGAGAACATCTGCCTTTAATAATATAATTCGTGTTATTGTCACAAAGCAAAACATCAGCCTATGTTTTTCACTACATCATGTAATGGATAACAAAATACTGCCACAAGCATGAATTGTTGAAAGATTTGAACGAGCGTTTCGAACTACATGTATCAGTATTTCAATACCCAAGCATTATTTGTAATATTTATTCTGTGTCACAAACTGATCTGAATAAACATTTGTCAGAAAGTGACATGGTTTTCTCATAAACGTATGATATGGCAAAGATTTGATTTAAGCTCGTGATCAACAAAAGTGATCTGTGATTCTTGCCATATAATCCGTAACATGTCGTAGCTCATACGTTCTCTTTAACATAAAAGTAATTCATTGACAAGTTAAGCGGTTTGGAACAGAACTCGTGTGGCAGAGCTTCATTTTTCAGAACTGTCAATGACAGTGACACTCGAGTAGCAGGTGGTTGATGAGCTGGTTCTCTTCTCACATGCAATGACGTCATTATTGGCCATTATAGGACATTACCGTAATAATAGTTTATGTGACACTATGACCAAATGGACCGCGTAACCAAAATAATCATGCACGCACCGTGGTACATGATACTTATACTACTATATAGAATATCTATGCAACCAAGTAAACATGCAATATGATAGTTCCCACACTATAGGTACTTAGGTGGAATAAACAGTACAAGATAATACTAAATGATTGCATGCAGTGAGTTGGCTATTCTCTGAGGCTGTCTGTTTATAATTCCACCTTGTTATTTTGACGGCTTGGAGCAGAAATAATAGAGCTATTATATAAATTCGCGATTCTGTAGTTGTCGTTATCACTCAGATGACAGCTAGTTATTAACCTTGGTTTCTCTATGCCCTATCAAAGTGGGTTACATCTGTGTGTGTTTGCGCTTACAGCAGCGGGTGCAGTTAAGGCATATACCCACAGCATTAGCACTTACAGTCTCTGTCAGATGTTAAAACACGTGTGTGATACTTGAGCATCCGGTCCAGTCGCCCTCCCTTCTAGTGGCATGATTCACTCCAGTACCACACAGACTTATCATTCACTCTCACTTTGGTCGTAACCAGTTTTAGTAGAGTTAGTGAGGTCTCTAGAAAATTGGCCCTTTCACGCATTTAAAAACAACAATATTTATTTATATGAAATATAATCATATAACTAAGGGAAATTTGAAAACAAATCGACCTTACCAATACGATTCTGTGTCGCCTACAGTGCTAAGTCGGTGCTTGATTCTAAATGTTGAAACATATTGCTTTGTTATACATATTTGACCTACATTTCTTCCCCTAGATCCACTATTTTATTGTGAAAACAAATAATTGTTGGACCCAGGGAGGACATTCTGCGCTTAGATGCAATATATTATGGAAAAACTTATTTTTAGATTAATCTAGTACAAATCATACATGTCGGGCAAAAATACTTCTAATAACCCAATTAGTAAGCTTTGACACTTATAAAGAAAATAATAGTGTCACATTTAGTGATTAATTCCTACAGTAATATCACAATACATGTTTACCACTAGATTACTTACATAAACCCAAACCTCGTCATCGTTATGTTCCTTATTATATCTCTGCTTGCCAACAGCATACACTGGAGACCGGCTACACATTGCCTTCTCAGCGTCCTATCCTCATAGATTGGATAATTACTATACGATTCTAAATACAGATACTGTCAGTATGTGAGATTGTATAATATTGCCCGTCGGTCAGATATAAAGAGGGAATGCATGTTCTTTGGCGTGTTCTTAATCTGATTAATCAAACTGATGTAGTACGTCTTTCATACACTTTACACTTTCAGCTTTAACGTCTTGTCTATGTATGGGTGTATCACTAAGTCTATTAACCGATGAAGGCATGATTGTAGTATTGTCAATCAAATCGACCCGACAGTACGGTATTATACATGATAGCCCCATTCGACACGTCAATCGATTTCAATATTTGGAGAAAAGTTAATGTTAGTGTATGTGAACAATCGCTACGTGCTGATGGCCACAATGCTTGATTGTAAGGTATTGTTTTTCCCCCCTCTAGTGTCGTTTTCTAGACAGGAGATGTTTTCTAGTCAGATGCTGTTTTCCTGTCTTCTAGTCAGATGTCACTCCCATTTAATAAGAAGTTGCCCAGTGCCACGAATGTCCCTCCGGTCACTGCCGATGTTGATGACTTCTTTAAAATTAGCTTTCATCACTTGTTTTAACAGTAGTACCTGGAGCAAAATTGAATAATTCCCCCTTTTACAATATTGACTCCATTAAACTTTGCCGGTATAACATATCCATTTAGCCACTTGAATCATATCACTTATTTGCCTGGGGTTGTGATCTTAAGTAACCTTTTTTTCTGTTAGTTTGCTTTCAAACACTCCATGCAAGCGACCGCAATCCATTCCCTCGACAGGACGCATGGCACGCAGATTGACCCCATATTTAGTTACCTCTTCTGGACTCAAAATGGCTTCCCATTAAGATACTCTATTAGTATAATCATGACAATCTTCTAGTCAGCCCCACCCTTTGGGCACTAATTTGCATTGCCTGATGCAGATCTAAGATTTTGAGTTAAGAGCTAGAGTTATATTGTACATAGAAAATACTTTTTATTAAATATTGGTTAAATTCATCAGGTTTTGCATATGCGTTGTCATGACGTAATAAAGAAACGTCTGTTGGAAAATATTAGTTTAGCTAAATGTATTAATATTTTTCTTTAAAGCATAACGAAATGTGATTGTTTCCAGTTGAAATATTTCCTCTTTTAGTGAAGTTTGCACGACTCACTGATACAATATTTACGCTGGATTAAATACTGAATGATCTAAGAGTTCATGCTAAATAGAAGGATGTCATTCTGCTTTGCCCTGGCTAATATTACTAACATTTAAACATATTTCACTATGTTATGGGAACAAATCACTGTAGATAAACGTGTCCAGTGTGTTCCAGTGTGTCATTAGACTGTTAGTTGTTATTACGATGTGAACAATATTATTATTCCAATTTAACAACATCTAACGTTATCCAGAGCAATCTGATTATATATACTGTTTTATGAAAATGTTTCTATCTTCTATTCTATAGACATTGCTCTAGCTAGTGTATAATGGTATGCAGGCCTTACTATACAGGACATTCCACTGCACTTGCTGGTGTATCATATGCATGCATGTCGCCTGCTTGACCAGTGATGGCATGCAGCCGCCAGAGAGAAATAAAACCCAGATACATTGTCCCAAAAAGACACCTAAAATAATTAATATATTCCCATTGAATGAATATGCATGTCACACCTGTTGACATTCATTTAAAAACAATCGTATCTTGTGATTTTAAGCAGAACTATTGGCTAAGAGAAGAAACAGTTATGCATTTAAATGGACAAATATCAAAGATGAAGCGAAAGCATAATTACATTCTAACTAGTTATGACGTGAAAGATATAATTTGGAAACTGTGCCATGATTCTAGATGTATCGCGTACTATCCATCGCTATTCAAGCATTGTGCGAACATGCTATGTTCTTTTTTGTTTTGTTTTTCTCTGACAATACCACATTGTATGTTTTCAGGTCGTCTGTACTGCAACGCCACGTTTGATGGGTTCTTGTGTTTCAACTACACACTGGCTGGAACCACTGTAGTAGAACATTGTCCTGAATATCCAGGCTTTGACACCAATGGTAAGACCACGCTCCCGTCAACGCTTACAGATATATCGATGGCTTGCATAATGCCATTAACATTTACATGCATATCAAATACATCAAACATGGGTATTGTGCTATTAAAGTGCAGGTAACGATGTCATAAACTATATGTCTCACGTTAGCATAATGAACACACTTTCAAAATAGCAAGCTGTATTTAAGATAGTTTTCAGTTTCATGTCAATTCTAGAGTAATTACCACTGCACTATTAGGTATCTCCGATTCCGAATGGCACCAAGAAGGTTATGGTGCAATTGGATTTCAATAAGGCAGGTTCTCTGTGACATAATGACATAGATGAGCACCGTTTAGTAAGAGATGGTAATTGAAATGCTAACCTTCCAGCGACCAAAAAAAGTAATAATAAAAGTTTGGGTTGCACAATCCATAGGTGCACGCTGATTCATTAAATTTACTTGTTACTTTATTTTATGATTTCAACGACACTGATCACCATGACATTTAACTGCTTTATTAATGTACTATTACTATAGCCTATCGGCGTAAGTTGCTCGCAACCGATAACAGGTGATCGGTTGATGTGCAAGTCGTGATGTTAGCGAAATAATACAGAAAGCGGCTCTAAAGCAAAGCACACACATACAATAATACAACACTCAACCTAATAACAAGGAACAGCGTGCCTTTCCATTGCAATGGACCTTTCAGTGCACACGCTTAAAATGTCATTATCCTTATGTTCGCTCCACAACTACTAAGTCCGTTTGTACTAGTGCCTGGGCTCAGACGGTCATCTGTAAATTAGTCACGGCAGCATCTGCGGACAATCTGTGGACAGTCTGCGGACAATCTGTGGACACACTTGGCACGATGTCTGAAGACAGCACGACTTCCTCGAGTTGACTTTCCCAGTCACATCTCGGCCAAGACTTACTTGAACACAATTTCTTCCAGAGTTATAAGACTTGATCATCTAATATTAATATACGGGTCACATCGAGAAATGTAGCATTCTAATTCCAAGCCGAAAGAAAATAGTTAGGTTCCACAGATAGAGACGATTGATCTTAATCCAGAGCAAATCTACTCACGCCCATTACATTTACATATGTAGGAAATGGGTTCGTAATTGAATATACGCGCCCTACGTTTTATATTTACCAATGTTCACCAATAGTCCTATGAATGAGAAACAGAAAGAAATAGAGACAGTAGTCGACTATTGTTATATTAATTCCCTTGGCAGAATCAATGTAATGCACTTCAAGGTTTTCAAGATCAATATGTTCTTCAATCTCATTAGAGCATGTAGTACTAACAAGGTCACATTCGTTCGTGTGTATCTTTATGTTTCGTAAATATCACCTGAAACACAAAAACATACCATCTGCCTATTCCGGCCTCTCAGTAGCCAGTCCCTCCCACATACCTATAAGTGCGTATCTGTATAGCATGTTTCAGCGTATTCACCATTCACGTATGTCAGAAGGGATCCACGTGTGTTTCAGCGTATTCGCGTATGTTTCAGCGTATTCACGCACGTTTAAGCTGATTATCGTGCGTTTCAGCATATTCACGTATGTTTCAATGCATTCTCGCATGTTTCAGAGTATTCACGTATATATGTGTCGGCGTATTCACGTATGTTTCAGCGTATTATCGTGTGTTTCAGCGTACTCCAGGAAGCATTGCCTGCTGAGTGGAGAGTGGTCTGGACACCCAGTTCTTCCTAGCAAACCGTGGACAGACTACACCGAGTGTCCCATCATGCAGGTCATTCCAGCAGTACATCACCGTTATCAGCACAATTATCATCTATGACTTTACCCATATGTTTCTGACAACGTGTATCATAATAGACAAGTTCTACAACGTGGCACCACTGCCGACTTTATTCGTAACATCACCACACACAGTTAAATATCCGATATAAACCATGCATTACTTTGCTATATTGAAAATGCGTGTACTTTCCATTAACAATGTTGACAATGATGTTTAATAGTTTGAGTTATAGGTTTATACATTCCCCATAATAACCTTAACATATCACTTAATTATTGAGATCAAATTACAAACAGCAAGTGTGTCTATTACTTGTCATCAATTATGTCGTAAACGTTTGTTCCACATTATCAGCATGGGACCGTTTTTTTTATAATGTAATGATGGCATTGCAATCACTGTAAATAACAAGAGTCAATGCAAAACAGTAGAGTTTAGTCTATTATTAGTGTGTGTGTGTTACGGTTACTCTATGGACCATACCCATTTAATTACCCACTACAGTTGGAATTAGGTATAAGTTAGTATACTTTGGTACTGTATTGACAGTTGAATTAGGTTTGGTATGTTAGTTCTTATGATTAAAGAGTTTATTATCGAAGTTGATCATAGGTCTGATTGAAAAATGATGACCCCTCTTTCCACGGAGCTTAATGTCGTAATAATGTATAATTGTTCACATATGTCGACCTAGCTTCTTATGGAAATAATAATAATAAGTACATTATAATTAGAAATGTAGACGCACGATGCTATTATAACAATGTGATCAGGTGATCTATGCTATTGTGTTGAGAGAAAAATAACGAAGATTAACATCGATAGATATCGATTGATGGTTTTGTAAGTGCCTTCGTCATGAAAGCAATCTAATACTGTATCACAAATTGTTTTTGCTCCCAGCAAGGGAAAAGTCTAACCTATTTATTACATGAATATTTAGCGTGCTGTTAATAGACTAGTTATTTTACAGTACTTCAACGATAATCGACATGGTTATTATAGTATGGTTATTCTTGTACTTTGATCACGTTGCTTTGATGTAAAAAGAAAAGAAAAACAATTAATAAAAGTAAAAATAATAAACCGTGGATTAGGTACATGAATATATTATAGACGAGGCAATACTAGATTTATTTCAGAATTTCCGACCTCGTAACCAAGAGTACATATAAAAATTAACAAACATGTCCACGTGTCCATCGATCGTTGCATATCACAAATGCCGGGTTGTCACTAGCAGAGCATAAATACATAGGAAATTAATTGAGACCTGCCTTACGTCAGATAATCACATTCCAATACAAGCCATGCATGTATGTTATACGGCAATTAGTACATATAACTATTTTATAAGCACAAATTCATAACTTTCTTTATTTGCGATTGTAAAAAGGACTCCCTTCTGGGTAAATCACATACCTATCAATGATATGACCCTTTTTGCATATGCGATATATTGTTCAGTACATTGGTGCCATATATTCCTGCAGCGGGCTGCAAACCAATACGGCGGGAAGGAAATCCATATCGCGTGCCGAAAATCTATGTCGTAGGCCGAAACTTCATATCGAAACAGAATCCGTCTGCGTATGTTGCGCTATTTTCTCAAGGAGTTTAATCCACGGACTTTACTATGTATCGGTATATACTGTTGTACCACTTACAAGAGAGCAACACATACTGCTGTACCACTTACCTGTACCACTTACAAGAGAGCAATACATAATACTGTACACCACTTACAAGAGAGCAACACATAATACTGTACACCACTTACAAGATAGCAACACATATTGCTGTACCACTTACAAGAGAGCAATACATAACACTGTACACCACTTACAAGATGGCAAAACATAATACTGTACCACTTACAAGAGAGCAATACATAATACTGTACATCAATTACAAGATGGCAAAACAATATTATACCACTTACAATAGGGTAACACATGATACTGTACACCACTTACACGATGGCAAAACATAATATGTACCACTTACAAGAGAGCAAAACATAATACTGTACAACACTTACAAGAGAGCCAGGGTGTCATGTTCCACAGGATGTGGCGGTCCTTGTATGCATTGTTTGATAGCAATCCGGCTGATCACATCCGCTGATCACTGACTGTAAGACACCCCCAGACACTATACGCTATAGATGTAATTGATTTTGTCAGACACAATACGCGAGATGTAATTGTCGTCACATCATGATGAAATTGTATGTCTCAGACACAACAGGCTAGATTGTGTTTATCAGACATAAACTCCACAAGACCCCGTATATCTCATATATAACATGGACATAATAGTACATCTCAGACACACTATACAATGCACGAGTAGCTACACGATAATATGCGCTGTAACCACTCGGTACTAAGAGTATGCTTTAGACCGGTGATCGAGACAATATTTCGGACATGGACACAATGAGCTATAGGACTTTCCGAAAAGTCTAGTTGCGCCAGAGTTACTTCCGTTGAATTACCTCTCCTTTTCTGAAGTCTAGCACTTCCACCTAGTAGCCTACTTGAATTTGCACCATTCCACGTGACAACAGACGGAAACTCACGGGGTCGTGGCCTCTGCGTCAAATTCAGAACCGGATGTGGGCGTTGTAGTTCAAGATTCTTCTAGCCTTCCCTGATGACAATTAAGCTACTTTTTATATGAGTAAGATCAGAGGAACGTTAGGCGTCAACCAGTCCATAAAATGCCATTTTACAGCTGGATGAGTAAGAAATATAATGACTACTGTAAATCGTGGGTTTCCTCCTGCCCTAAACTGACAAGTCGTGATGTTAGTGAAAGATTCTAGAAAGCGACTATAACCCCCATTTAAAAAAAAAAAAATTGGTAATAATAAATTTCACTATGTCTATTTTAGGAAGACAAATTGCCTGGCATGAAGGAGACTGAACACTATATTAAGAGTTTATGTAATCAACGGACACTACATGTTAATCAGCAATGTCGACAATGACGTCAGTTGTGGCACAGTCACAAGAGTATCAAAGTTTTAGAAGCACCATCCCACAGAAAAAGGTAAATTCCATTCAATATTATTAAGGTATATTGGTACATTATAGTGGCTCAAACACCAAATTCATATTGTAACAGGATAGCAACTAACTTTAAAATGTACTCGTCATAATAGTGATACAAATAACAAATGTGGTGAATTTCTAATTGCCCTTAGGATACATTTAGCATTAGGAGGAATGGCCCGGGCTAGTGTTAATTGCGAAGTGACTCTGAACCCCATTACAAAAATAAAATAAAAAATTTGTTGTGCCTGTAAGCGTGGTTTCTTGCAAATATAGCTCTATACGACAAATAATAAAAATGGGCATTAGTAAAATCACATTATAATGGCCACAATAACCAGTGTTTAAAATAGAAGGGGTCCTGGGGGTGTCATTTGAAAATCTGCAGTGTTAAAGCTACCTGTGTGACCCCCTGAAAATTACAGATTTTACCACCTTTAACATTGGGCCTAGATGGAAATTGACCCCACCTTATTATTTTTCGAAATTGTGGACACGGCTACAGGCGATAACGGCGACACGCCAAAACGGCGAAAAATAATTTGGCTAAAACGGCGAAAACCTGGATGAAACG
>JAULBP010111039.1:0-10037 GCA_032355345.1 Lepetodrilus pustulosus | reverse complement strand
GAAAATGATTTCATTGGTTGGAGTTTTGCGCAGCTTTTCCCCTAGATGTCAGCCAGGGGTACCTGTGGAGTGCTAGCATAACAGGTACCTCTGGGGTGAGAGGATGCTGTGAGATATGACACACACAAAACGATGTGTACTGTAAACCACAGACCAAATGCCTATTTCCCCATCACTGACGGCTGTTAGATAGGCACATGGTATGCGTGTTAGAGGTTGGCAAATGTTGAAATATGTACAATTTTCTTTTCATTTTCATCTTTTGAATTCAGGCATAACCACTCACTCACACACTGTCGGTATAGTTAATTCCCATGATAGACGAGACAGGTCGTAGTTGCCTACCTTGTCGGATACTAGTATATATTTTGTGATGGATTATCTTGACAGATACATACGATACATCTTCGTGAATTTGCCCTGCAAAGACATGTACCGGTATTTAATTTTCCATGCTGTGACTTAGTATACTAGTATTTCAACTAACCTTCGTAAAATAACTAGGATCGTGTTTTGAATCAAGCTGAGAAATACCAACAAAAAAAATACATACAAAATATAATGAGCTTTGAAAGAAAATATCGGTTGTCGACAATGACTCGAGATGTAATTTCACACTATTGTACTACCATGGTGCATATATATGTATGTATGCTACTCAACAATTTCTAGGAAAAATGTAATCGGATATACAGCATAATATACATGTATGTGCTTAGTAAATACAGTGTGAGAGTATACGTTGTAAAGTCTATGTATTATGTTTCTCTGAACAATTTCAATTTACAATCGAGTGACCTTGAAACCTCAAATCTTGATACGATTTTAGGACGATTCCCACTTTAAATGTAATACTAGTATATTGTGAATTACAGTTTTATTGAGAAAATACATGTACATGTATAGATATTATTTTTGTAATTCCAAATGTGTACGATATATTTAGGCCTAATATTATATACTGTTTCCCCCGAGAATATCCATTTACTATGTTTCCTTAAAACATCGAGTCTATTTCACCGTAGACAATATATTAATTGAAAACACATCGATTGTATTATTTATTTTCGACTTTAATGAAGTCGTGATGACCTACACCTATGTTACAGCCTCAGCATTGTGCGGTGCATACTCGACGACGGCTGTTAGACTAATTACGCACAAAGCTTGTTTACACCACTAGAATGTGGTTTCCGCATGCATTTCCTTTTTTAAATTGGGGTTTAAGACTATTTCACTTCTATCACGGCATGTCAGTTTAGGGCAGGAGAAAAACCGCAACTTCTCTATCACTGAAATGTTGCGGTGAACCTGCGAGCACCGGTGTCATAGGAAATTTCCCCCATCTGAAAATCTACCAGTATGTGTCTCTAATGCAAATTGATTACATTATTGCTTAAAAGGTTATATGGCGCAACACATGCGTGTAAAAATATGCATACGTATGAATAAGAGTGCACTATCTCTAGTATTATTAAACAGTCTACTCATCCACAACTTTGTTGTATATCTTGGTATCGTTTCTCGAAGCTCTCGTATCTAAGTACTACGAGACCCAGTAATCTCTAATACACGGCGCTCGTGCACTTACGAGAGCGCTTTGGTCTCATTGTGAATAAGAGAGCTTCGAGAAACAATACCTTGAACTATATAGCTATTATAATCGAACCTAATGCATGAATTACCACACCAAACACGATAATGTAATTGCAATTTCGTAAGAGGACCAATACAAAATAAACATGCGTCGGTGAAGTGGGAAATAAAAATTATTGATAACCGATAACCGTGGGTAACTACGTATGCGGATATCCGTCTTTTCCGGATCATAGTTTCATCTAAATAATTGGACGTTTTTATTGAAATTTATGTTAGCCTTAATTGTTCTCAAATCGATCAAACTATGCCTTGGGTTGTCAATTCTGGCAGGATTGCATATCTGTAGATTGAAACTGATGACATCTTGCAACACGTAGGCTATGCGCCAATATACACTGCAGTTAAGTAGGCTTTACATCTGTGAAATACATATATTTTTTAAATAGTTCAAACGTTTGCTGGCGCTAAACAACAGTACCTGGGTACAGTAGGCTTAATGAGAATGAAACGCATCAACGATGTAAGGAGTTTCTTTCTTGAATATTTCCCCATGATCGACAGAACGCATCAAAATCACATTATTTATCGCATCGTTAGCGACTGTCATTTATATGATAAAAAAGTTATTGTTATAGTACACGTGTCAAATATATCACATAATAAATCACAAAAACCTGTATTTATCACATAAATATTCACTCGCATTGAAAAAGTTGCTGACTCATGCATTTGATTATCATTACTACAATATCTGTGCATTAAGACTGTATATGAGAGCTTGGAGCAGTCTTAACGCTATCACGATCTAGATTTTAATACAGTTATACTGATGTAGATGAAGGCTACTGATTTCTACAGGCATTCGAATTTAACCCAATTTACGTATGCGCTAGGGCGATAGTTTAATTTTAGAGTATATTACTGCATACCCTTTAAGGCAGATTTAAATAGTCGGATATCTACAGGGGAATTGGCACAGACCCGCTCAAAAAAAAAGAAGATCCTAACAGTATCAAACTGCGATCATCTGTAAAATACTGCATACAATGTATGCTCATGCACTGTTATTGTGTAATGTAATACAGTAATAAGTGACCATATTCAGGCCGTTTACCGGACGTTTATGTACTAGATTCAATCAAAGTTCTATATTGTTGGGTTGCATTGAAATTCTGTCTACAATCTAGCGGTTAAAAGGTTTTTGGAAATACACACATTATTTTATGTATGTCTAGTGAATGTACCTTATAGGCCTTATTACTGAAGTACTTATTCCCCAACACTTGACAGTTATCATAAATTTCATATTTTATATGATAAGTGCGAAGGAGTATTCATTATCTTGTCTTTGAAGCATCAGTTGATTTGTGAAGGAATTCTAAGAAATCGAGTCCTACCACTTTGAGTCCCAGGAAAGCGTAGTCGAGTTATGTCCCTTTGTATCCATATAATAGGAAAACGAAAGTTACGAAACACAGATTGACGACCATTCGATTCACATTGTCGTGGGTGCGCAGTAATACTTTGGCTATCGTACAGCGATGGTAAGGTTTTTGGAAGAGCAAAAATTATTTTAGTTATGTCAAGTGAATGTACTTTTCAGTTGTGTCTGAGAACAAATCCAAAACAACCGTAAATATACGTGATTGCATGCCTGTAAGGTATTCCATCATCAACAAAGCATTGACAGTCATTTTCGACCCTTGAATTTCAATATTCGCTTTCGTAAATATCGGTGTACATCAATATCAAAACATATAGCCACGTTTATTGTCAGGCTCTGTAAAGCGATATCCCAGTGTAAAAGGAAGTGTAAGCCCTACCGAAACCTAATCACCAGATATCATGTCGTCTAATGGTGTCCTCGTTTTATTTCACGTTCATTTCGTGATCACTGTAATCACGGAGAGAAATTTAATATTTGTTAATTGCATTGACAAACCCTGTAAATATCGATCATGGATTGTAATGGTGGTATTATACTATGGGAGCTGTCGTTATGTTTTATAATATGTTCATTTTGTCATCATTACAATCATGAAAGGAAATTTAATATCTCTTAGTTGTATTGCAGGAGCTGTCAATATTGATAATGGACTTTAATAATGGTATTAGTGTCTATAGTTACGTAACAATGACACGGGTTTGTCTATTTAATAATGACATTAAGTATGTCTATAGGCAATGGAGTTGGTTGAGTTTGATTTCAATATAGTTTATTCGTCAGAAAAGGACTGAAAAGCTAGTTGTTGGTGTCGGTTGTTGGTTTAACGATTACATTAGCAAACAATTGCTTAAGCTCATGTCACAATCTCACGCAATGTAATAAACATATTCTCGGGATATTGCCTATCAACGCTATCGTTGTACCGTAGATTTTAGATAAGGTACATTAATGACAACGAGGGCTCAGGCACAAACTACAATGATCCAACTACACCCGAATACTAGTATAACAATATAGCAATACTATGTTCCTAACTACAAATCACAACCGTACGGGATATGCAACCGCTTTCCTAAAAATAAAACCCAATAACAACAACAACAACAACAACAACACATAATCTAGTATTTTTCTAAATATGGACGAGCTCATTAACATTTTTATGACGCTTACAGGTCGATAATCTATCTGTAGCTAAAGTTTAATGACGCTAATAGTTTATGGTATGTGGAGAGTATTACATTGCCCTGATTACAGAACGACCATTTTTATATATTATTCAGGATAGGTCTGTGACAACAACTACCTCTTCTTGGTAGAAATGAGCTGGAACATCTTCCCTAGATTAAATATTTTCGTCGGTTCAGTCCAGTTGTCTCATAATAGTTTTCAATTTTCTGGAGATCACACTCGTAGATCAATTAACAAGGTCAATGCATGTTTACTCCGAGACACACGTCATTAAGATACAGTCTGGACATAGGCGTAGACATCACGTCTGCGATTGGTCAAAAACTCCTACTCACAGATTACTACGCGCAGTCATCAACACGTTAATTCATCCCCTCGGGGAATATCACGCACGTCGGCACAATGGGTGACGTGTTTTGTTCTATGCTATAAATGTGTTAGGCTCGCGCGTGTTTCTGTCCAATTGACGATAGTTGATATTAATTATTCACGGCCCTTGATTAGAAATGATCGGTGAATCCATTCATAGTTCAGTTTCATCGGAGTTGCCCATTTTATTGTCATTCCGTAGAGAAAGGCCTAGCTATTCGCATTAACCTGCATGGATGGTATAGAGATGGTGGAATTATTGTTTCAATGCAACGTGGTATAGTGTTTAAGGTATCGTGGTATATATGACGTTTCCCTAATAGAATATCTGCAATGTTCGTTGTAATGTGTTCTCAACATGTTACGTTTTCTGTTCCAGATGGATTTCGATTCCGTGAGTCCGGATTCTTTGACCTCCCCGACCTCTGACCCGGTTACCTCCGACATCCCAATACGTCTGGACGGAACCGTGAGATGGGTCACGGGGCTGACGAAGCGAACCACGTGCGATGACGTCATATACGCGCTGCTCTACAACGACGGCAACCACGCCGGCGAGACCACGGAAAACTACGCAATATTCGAGAGATGGCGAGACGTGGAAAAGCCTCTTCAGGCACGGACTAAGATAGTAAAGATATGGCGCGCTTGGGGCGCCGACCAGTGCAATGTGGAACTGTGCGTCCGGAAGTTGCAGGACAACAATTACGTTTCCGGTGACTCGTACCGTCCTCGCCGGCGGCACAAGCGCAGTACCAAACACAGGACGAGGCATTACACGGACTGCGGTTGTCGCCCTGGTGCGCACCGGAACTGCTATAATTCCAGGAAAATGGGGCCGCTGGAGAGCCTGGTGAAACTAGTCATTGCGCAGGAGCGGACGTTGCATCTGTTGGGGCAGCGGATCTGGAGGACGGACGAGAAAATAGACGCCCTGGAGACGACGCGTCACTTCAGTCGAGCCAAGGAAAACGGCGACGACTACGTCCAGAGCGTCTATTTGGACAGCTTGAGCGAAGACAGCATGGAGGAGATCTTCGGAAACATCAGGATGGAAGACTTTGAGGAATACCTGGCCTTCTGTGAAAGGATAATGAAACTGGAAGAAATCCTGTCAGGAAAACACGAGAACGCGAAAGAGCTGGAGAAGGCGGTACGAGGGACACTTGCAACGTGTGGCGCCGTTGGTACGTCTGGATTGTACGGCGTTGACGCGGATGTGCCACGTAGCGAGCAGATGGAACAGGCTCAGGTTGACATGAACAGGCTGGTGACTGCTGACGTCATGCAGAAGTACCAGGAAGCTGCTATAAAGAGTGAGTTACAGCAGTGTGATAAACAACTTGACATCAAAAGACAGCTCATTAGGTCACTAAAACATGACCTGGATAGCATCATTGAACACAAAAGTCAAGGTCGTGACCTCGAATCTAGGCCACGTCCGAATGTGGGTCAAGGTCGCGAATACGTGTCCAGTGCGTCTTCAGAACATGCTCAGTTTCACGACAACAAGCTGTTGGAAGGAGTTACTCATCGTGTAAATGGACATTCCTATTCCAACGGAAATGGCTTTAACTCGACCGTGACTAGATATAATTCCAATGACTACAACCGTATTACGAATGTGTTCATGGATAATTCCATGCAGAATAAACCCGTGGAACACCCACCTAACGTGAATCATAGGACAGGGGTGTTTCACAATGGCATGAGCTACTTGCCAACTAGAAATGAAATGGACGGTACAGCTTCTGATTCCTTTGATGACGATTCAGATCGAGTGTCCGTTATTCAGATATTCGACTCTCCTCCAAAGACCAGGAGTAAATCGGTGACGTTCAACGACGGCTTGAATCACATGCACGTTATAGGTACGTCTAGAGAAAGTCTGTCAGAGAAACAGTCGGATCTAGAAGGTGGTGTAAAAAGGACTCAACACACAAATTATTCGAACACCACTTCTTACAAACGACACACCGAATGTCAGCCACTTCAACACAAAGTCATATCAATTCTCAAGAATAACAACAACTCCAACGGTTATAAGAATCACGTCGCTGACAATACTCGAACGAGCCAGACCAATACCAAGCAGGATCTTCATCAAAAGGACGAGTCCATTTTGAAGAAACTCGGCAGTGTGCATGACGGCGGGCGATACCATCTTCCCAGCGGGATGTACACGTTCGCCAAAGACGGACATTACTATCTTCCGGACTCGTCGCAACGCCAGTACAAGGAAGAGGATTCGAACTCTGATACGGGGCTTAGTTCTATGCACAGCGACGAATCCCCCGGTCTTGAGACTCTGGTGTGAACGTGATGAATTTGTTATGATATTATTTTTACCGTATTATTAATATACCGACGTTGCTTGAGAGGAAATATTTTAACACACAGAAACCAGCAGCCTGCAGTCGTTATTACATTCCTGGGTATCCTTTTACGAAGCTCTATTATCCATTAAGATTCCAGGGTATCCTTTCACGAATCTCTCTTATCCTCTAAGAGACCACAGAGCTCGTTATGCACTGCTAAGAGAGCGCTATGACCTCTTAGTAGATAAGAGAGCTTTGTGAAAGGATACCCATGACTCTTTCTTTGCCGATAGTTTATGCACTGCAAAGAGAGCGTTATGGTCTCTTAGCGGGTAAGAAAGCTTTATGAAAGGATACCCTGTCTGTTAGTAGGGAAGGGGATTTGAAAGAAATTAACTTGAAATACAGCAACCAGCAGCTTAATTATTTCAATGTGCATTAATGCTCAATTTAGCCGAATGTGTTGAACGTAGGCTATTATGTTACCGTTTTAAGACACAGATTAAGCCTTATGTGTCTATACGTTTACATTTTCTAACCTTATCTACGACCTGTTTCTAATTATTTGTATTTGTTCTACATTAATCGACGGCGTTCATCATTCCTGTATTAACTTTAGATCTCTTATTATGTCGCTTACCAAGTAGACATTATATTGTCAAATAACGATACATTACCAACCAGTACAAATATCGACTTACATTTCTTACAATTCATACATGTATGCTTGTAATTGTGCAATTTGATATTTAAAAGCAAATTCTTCAATACAGATACTTTTTCATGGATTCCTAAGCAATGCCATAGTCCCCATGACCTCGTCTGACATGCGTCGTCAGTAAATAGAAATCTCTGCTAATTAAATCTATGCATATATGCGGTTGCTAGCGGCGACACCGAAACTTGTTCACATTTACACTTTGTCAACTTTGTCAACATCGAAAAACACCACCATTTAATCCTTTAATGAAGACTGATATCGTGAAGATATTTTGTACATGGGCCATTGCCCTTTATTATACAAATAAACTAGTATTATTATAGGATATTATGAAGGATCTACTGAATTTTGGTATTAGTTTCCGAATTTAGAATATTTAACTTGCTGCGACAATTAGCTTTTAACACAGGTAACATATTTAAATCAGGGTATCCTTTCACGAAGGTCTTTCATCCACTAAGAAACCATAGCGCTCTCTTTGCCCTTAGCTAATGCACTGTATAGATAGCGTTATAGTATCTTAGTGGATAAGAGAGCTTTGTGAAAGGATACCCATGTCTGTTTACATTACATCTACCTTGAATGTATTGAAGCATATGCTAATTATTATTCTCAACACGTATCTTAATGTTCAACAGAAGTATGTAAGGGCCAGTACCATTTTTGGACATATGAAATTAGCCTCATGATTATGTTAACAACGAGGAATTCCCAAACGTCTACAAGCTTTAGATAATTTTCAAGAACTTGTAGACGCACTGGAAGATTTCTTAAGCCGAGTTCTGAAATTTGTATAAAGCTTCTCCACGGCATAGTTGTCCGCCCTTAATCTATGTTCAAACTGACCCTTAATTAATTTTGTTGAGCATAATATTTATGAACTGTGTCAAATGAGCTGAGGAACGTGTGTTAGAGACAGCTTGGACGTCTGTTAAACCTCAGCATTTCTTTGTTATGTTCACAGCTCAATTTATTTTTGTCTTGCTGGTGCGTATACAGGAATACCTTAATATGATGCCATTGTGTCGTATTTTACTCTAAATCGCAAATACTCAATTGCAAGAAAGTCAGATGACCATTCGTGAAGCTTTTAATAGCATGTTAAACCGAATAGTCATGATGAATCAATTAATTTAATAGGGCACTTCATGCTCATTGACAAAATAATATGCATGTACGAATTCCATAGAACTACAACCCTAATTCACTACTATGCAAATATACTCAAGATCATGCCTTTCTCAACGCTGTGTTTGATCTGGTCCCAAAATTACGAAACGTTTTTGAGTACAAACCCATGGTCAACTGAAAGTTTTGTTCACAAATCTTCACATACAATTTGAACTTGAGCATGAAATCGTACTAAAAAGGTATCGTATTCTCTGGGTCTGTCTGTGTCAGAATTGTGAAGAAAACAATAAATCTTCTTTTGTTTCCGCTGCTTTGAACTGCCTTTTTGATAATCAAAAAATTAATTATGTAACATTCTGTATGTTGTTACGTCAAATCAATAAGGTTTTGTTTTTGTATTATTTGTATCGTGACAACAGTTCCTGGCGAACTATGTATTAATATTGCATGACACGTGACCATTGCGTCATATTGCAGACAAAGGTTATTGCATAACCATTTGTCACATATCTCATTATCTCATGAATATTATTCATAAACGACAAGTTCATTTATCGACCGTAATACGGCGTTTTGTTTTCTTTTAATCAGCTGGACAATGAGGATATTCTCCTCGATAAATCACCACATAACCGGAAGCTTGGGACTAATTTGTGTCGCGGATTCTTGCTAGAGATCTTCGCAAATCACTACAAACCAAAGCCATGTGTCTAATTTATGTGGGACTACTCACAGTATTACTGAAGCGCAGTGGAAGTAATCCTGGGGACAGCCGATTCGACCGAAAGCTTGGAACTAATTTGTGTCACCGATACGAGTGATGGGGGTGAACATAGAATGATATACTTATGTTTGTGCAACAGAAAAATTATATAGACTCTAATTTAATAATCTTACTAATCAAGAGTGGAATGTCATCAGTTCATTATTGAAATTCTGGAATTGCCTTTATATACTGTTCTTAGAAAAGGTACACATTTTATAGTTTATATGAATTATAGTTACGGACCAATAACTTGTCTTGTCTTTGATACATAACCTGATATTGTGAAGAAAACTGCGGTGACGATATTCTTTCGTAGTACCAATTTAGCGTTATGTTCCCTTGTGTTAATATAAATGAAGCAAAACTAACTACGACCATATTCAGGTTGTCATAAATGGCAAAGTCCAAAACGGTTTGATGAAATTGAATTGTGCCTACCATACAGCGGTGGAAAGGTTTTTGGAAGTACAAACATGATTATATGTATGTCAAGTG